>OMKY01255832.1:18941-30478 GCA_900302395.1 Bregmaceros cantori
TACAAAGTAACTTGTGAAAAATGTACTCCAAAAGTAAAAAAAGTACACTCAAAATTTCTAACGGAGTAAATGTAATGCGTTAAACTGCCCATCTCTGACCACAGCGGATCGGCGGTGACCAATCCATCTGCCGCTCCATTGTTCCCCCAACCAGACCCAGAGGTTCTTCTACTCCTCCACGTGGGGCACCACTTCTTCTGACATGGCGTTTCGACATGGGAAGGCCGTGGTTGCGGCCCCAGCCCAGTGGTGGACAGGCTACAGGGCACACTGGGCATTTTCCCGGTGTGCCGACGTCTCTAGAGGGCCGGTGATGTTGCATTTTATTTTTATTTATAGTGGCAAAAATCACCGGCCGCGGCCCACTATTTCACCCACCGGCCTTACACAGGACATTGGGTGGGTATTTCACCCATGGTGAGTTCTACTGGTGATATGGTTGATGGTTAGCAAGGTTTGTGATGGTGTTGTCATAGAGGTCGGTAATGGGGTCTGACAAGGTTTGTGATGTCACAGGTGTTATGGTTTTTATCCGTTCTGCTGGGGCCCCCCTCCGACACTTGAGTGCTGATTCAGACAGTCGCCGGCCTGTGCGTTAACTTTGGGGTGTCAACCGCCGTGGCGGACGCGGGGATTGAGAGCCAGGGCCTTTACATCGGTGGGGCCTTGGTTTCTTGATCTCTCTCTGGCTCTAGTCACAAAGCCTGTCGCTTTTGCTGGATGCCCGAGGGGAAATCTTAAAATAGTCTCTTAAGTTTATCATTTAAAAACATATAGTCCCTTGATTTTCACAATTAATGTATTTTAATTATCTTTGAAATGTGAATTTAATTAGTTAATTAATGGTGGATTAAGAATTAAGAGGGAATAATCCCTTAATCTACCACAATATTGACGATAAAACACATTCATCATAGAGACTTAAAAAAAAAAAATAAAACATGAGTCGCTTTCTTATGGCATCTTTAGACGATTATTTTGCACCAAAACACGAAATGAAAGAAATTAAAACCATGCGAAGGCACAAAATTGTATTTAAAAGTAATGACATGTAATCCCTTACTTCACCCTTAAAACCCTGCCAATGACCAGTCATTTCAATAAAATGCTGTACAACGGATATGGTTAACATTACCATGAATGAAAAAAACAGGCTCGTATTCCCTTGATGACAAATTTTAGTTATTATTACCTGCGCCGGGACGTAGCGGCGAAACAGGTTACGTTTTTAGTTGGTTTGTCCCCTCGATAATTGAAAAGGTTGCGCACGGATCTGGATTAAATTTTGCAGAGTTGTTGGAAATGACAAAAGAAAGACGTGATTAAATTATGGTGAATTTCTGTACCCTATAAGTAACATAATCATACTCAATCACCAACTTACCAATAGAACGCTTTGTGGTCCGGTGACAAGACTGCCGCTGGGAAATGTAGTTGGCATGTTCGCCGGTGACGTCAATAGCAATCGCGCTACTCTAAACACTTGCATTGATAATGGGTTGCCACACGTACAGCTAGCACTAATAGTACTATGTTTTTGTACCACTATGACCCAGGTTTGCAATCTCTGAGTGCTTCTAGTTAACACTGTATTATTGTTATTATTATTATTATTATTATTATAGGGGTGGGCAGCATTCTGAATTAAATTTTCCATGCCATGAAGGATGTAGTAAAACAAAAGCAGGCGAATATTCCCTCTAATGTCAAGTGAGTTTATTGCACTTTTAGTGGTGATCTGCATACAACTTGAAAGAAAGTATTCACAGTAATTTTACATAAATAATGTTTTTTACAACTTTCACAACCATCTACAGATGCTGCCGAGTTGTTTGTCAGCGTGACTATTATGACAGAAGTTTAGTTGTTGAATTTCTTTTGATGTTTCAGAATAGAAGATATGAAGATTGGGAGATTACAAACAGAGGCAGACTACCCTTATGCACCATTTTGGTGCAAAGTGTGCTAGTCTAGGCCTTCTATTCCTTAATTCCTGTGGTGTTTTAGCAAACAGCCCTCACATCCTTTTCCGTCATGTGAGTTTAAAACTATATTATGAAGAATCTGGGGCCACCGGTGACTGGGATCAATAACCGAGAATTTAAGGGGAATAAGGCTTGAACATGATGAAGTCACGGCCCCGTGGGGGGGGGGGGGTATTTACTAATATCTATTATTTATTTATCCATTGGAGTATGCTGCCCTCTGCTGGTGATAGATAGCATTTATTTGCTATTTGCTTTCCATTTACCCCAATACAATGGACATGGAGTGGTAAGGTATACCACTTCCCAAAAAAGGTGTGAGGAAGATTTTTTTAATACATGTGTTAATCCGTCATTGTTGATTTGTATCCTTTTTTGTGAAATCACAATGTTCAGTTTTGGGTTAAACTATTGGAATATATCTGTTAATTTCTGGGTGGATTAAATGATGGAGCACTGATAACTGGATGGTCAAACTGCCCTCCAGTGGACACCATCTAACAATATCCCTTCAAATGTACTTTTAGTTGTAACTTGAAACAAATAATATTGCTTTGGCACCAAAAAGAGAAATCATACCAACAAAACGTGTGACTATCTATTGTTACCGACATCAACACTGATGTTCATGGTCTGATAATATGTTGCCTAAAAATACCATTTAGGGACGATAACATTGCCTATGTTATCGTCCCTAAATATGGCATATTTAGGCATTCTCCAATCAAACTTGGAATGAGGATAGTGGAGCGTCATATCGTTGTCTGGTAGTTCGGCACGCCGTCCTGGGTGGGCATTATGAGCGGCTCTCTTTCCGGGAGCGGCAGCAGGCTCTTCCAGTTCGTCCACCATGAAGGAACGTGGCGTGGAGTTTTGCCTCGTCCACGGTAACGCCGACTCACGTTGGTGCCCAGAACCACCACCAGAGGCACGGCGGCCCCGAGCAGCGCTGCCAGCAGCATCCACGGCCACACCTCTGACAACTGTTCCAGGAAGGGAGTGAGCGATTCTCTCAGCTGCTGGCCTGGGTGGGGAGAGCATGGATCAGCTCAACAGATTTTTGTACAGCGCTAAATTGTGACCAAAGTTGCCTTCAGGCACTTCACAAGAAAGGCATCCCTTAATTTTGATTGGCTGTATGTATGTACGTGAACAGCTGATGCTAGCGGCTATGTCATCGGCATAGCTTATGTTGGAAAGGAGAAAGAAACATGCAACTAAAGTAGACTTATGTTTCAAAAAACACAAAACCTTTTGTGATGATTGTTGAATTTTATAATGTTATAATAATTTCGACGGTGCCGACTCTAGCGTCCGAAATCTCGGTCGTTGCTGTTGACTGCACTATAAGTGAGTGCACTATATAGGGAGTAGGGAATAGGGGGCCATTTTGGACAGAGCCACCAACTTTTGACAGGGAAATGGGTATTGGGAGAGACGGACAACAAATAAGGAGAGGCACACAAACAAGCCAGCACACCAATGTAGCTGAACAAGGAGGTAGCCAGGGGGAGGGATCAGGTGATCTGCTCAGGCTGTGACCGATGCTCTGTTTTTCATGTGTGAGAGGAAGGGGGAATGAAAAGAGAGAGAGATACAGGAGAGGGACAGACACACACTAGAGAGGAGGGCTGCAACGATTGGTCGATTAATCGATGACCAGAGTATCGAAATGTCTTACTTGAGTAAGAGTAAAATACATTTGCAAAAAAAACAACTTGAGTATGACTACAAAGTACTGATCCAAATATCTACTCGAGTAGAGTAAAAAGTCCAGGCTCTTTCAAAAATTATTTTTGAAAGTAAAAAGTACAGGCTCTAAAATGTACTCAAAATAACATTTGAAAGTATAAAGTACAAAGTAAAAAATGAACTTGGATATAAAAAAATTTTCAATGCCAATCTTACAATATTTGAATAAATTGTTAAAAACCTAGCCTAACTTCACTTAAGGTTCATAAATCCCACTGCCAAACATTGAAATTAACATCTGTTGACATTACCGCCCCCTATGAGCCTGTTTTGGGAAAAGTAAGGATTTTTTTTTGTTAAAATGTACTGAGTACTAAGTAAAAAGTTATCAGATAAAAATTTACTTCTAAAAGTACAGATGCATGAAAAAATACTTAACTACAGTACTTAAGTATTTGTACATCGTTATTTGCCATCTCTGTTGATGACTAATCGATTATGAAATTAATCTACAACTAATGTATGTAATAATCGATAATCGCCAAGGTATATAATCATTATTACTGTCTGCAGTTTTTTGCTGACACCACCACCGATTCCATGTTACTTAATAATTTCTGAAAATCCAAAATATGATTAATAATTATTTAACATTATTGATGAAAAACTTGAATTTGAAGAAAAAACATCAGAAAATTAGCGTGTAAGTAACAACATTTTTGTACATATTTGGCTAACGTGAACCAAAATTGACTGTATTTCAATTTGACAAGATTCATTTATGTGTTTCTGGGGGGGTTTTTTTTAAGCGAAAAATTATTAACCAATTAGTCGATTAAACATTTCAATAATCAGCAACTAATCGACTATTGAAATAACCGTTAGTTGCAGCCCTATTAGAGAGGGAGACACAAAGAGGGTGCTTCTTGCTAGACGGTGTCATATGGTTTTGTCTAATATGTCATGACACGTGATCAACAATATCATCTTGTGTTTGGTCACGTATTACTCAAGACAGCATTGGGAGGCAAGGTTAGCATTCTTACAAAGTTCAGGGGGCGCTAACTTGAAGCAAAGGTTGGTCTTGTTGTTCTTGGGCAAGGCACTGCACCCCAAATGGGTTGTGGTTGAACACCACCATTGGTGTATGAATGTGTAGGTACATCTTTTCCCATTCGGGATTACTGACTGATATTGATAATGACAGCTGAGGAGTCACTTACTAGAGTCCAAGAGAGATGAATAGTCGTATCCAAGCTCCTTACTCGATGCAAAGAATTGGCTGTTCTTGTATAGTGGCAGAAAGGGCACCATGTTGTAGTCCCCGTTGTGTCCTATGGGGGCGCCAGAGTCCGGGTATTCTGATGGGGATGGACGGTGTCTCCTCAACCACTCCTCGAAGAGGCTGCACAATAAAGAGTGGATAAAGTAAAGTGAATACATCTCTTAATCTACAGCAAACCAATAAGACTTGTAACAGAATTTGTATACCTCGGCCACAAACTGTCCGCTCAAATGAAGGTTCCGCAGCCATAACACATAGAATAGCACTAGGCTGGGCTGCATTTGAAAAGAACAAACATCTCTTTATGTAAAGCCAATCGCGCTACACATCAATGACAAAATCGATATACTTACATATTTCTTTTAAATCGTAACGAGCATTGAAATCGTATTAATCTTGTACATTTTTTGATCTCCACTACCTCCACTTATTGCAGATTACCATGGAAGAGTCTAATCTACCGTGTTAGCTTGTCACATATTCATCTTTCACACCAGCTGACTTATTATCTTGTTGATCGTTTTGCTTGGGGCTTAACAGTGTTCCGTATCCAAGGTAATGGACGGGGGCATGACACTGGAGAGGGAGACTCGCATAGGGAGTAGCATATATTATAGCGTTTCAGGGCATACAATGAATCGATGAATTACTGGCAATTATTCAATTATCAAATTGATTGGTAACTACTTCAATAAATGATTAACCGACTTTTTAGATATCAGCAATTCGCTACTCGTTACATTAACTTGGCCTTTGGCGACACCCGTTGGGAAATCTCTCCTTCTCGGGCGCTCACTCTGCCTTTCTCTCTCTCTGGCGCTCTCAGGCTCTCTCGGGCGTAAATCAACAAGGGGCATTCAATTACATTTGGAAAAGAGAATCTGTCCCGAATTATTTAATTTTTACTGAAAGTTACTCAGTACTTTCGCTACTTAAGTAACGAAAGTTTACTTTCTAAATTACTAAGTTTACTTTTTAACTTACTTGAGTGACTATTACTTTTTACTTTTACAATACTTTTACTTAAGTAATTGTTATGGGTACTCTGCCCATAGCTGGTTGCGGCTATAATCTACGTGTTGGAAGCTTTACATAGAACACCCCAAGGCTATGCTGCAATATATTCAATCCACCAGCCAGACCAAAAACCTGATTGCAAGGTAAAGCGATGAGGGACACCTGTCAACGAAGGCGTGATGCAGTAGGAACACTGGGTCGTTGGCTGAGCCCTGAACAGATGACATGGTGCCGTTCATGAAGACGTGCAGAGCAGCGTGCATGCCCATACGAGGGCTACTCCCCGCTCCTGTCTGGGGGTCCCCGAAACCTGCAGCGGCAGAGTGTTATTATGGGCAGATAAGAGGACCGAGGAGGTATGGATAGAGCAAGTATTAGACTTATCATAAATATGCTCCGAATCAAAGTTATATTTTGGACGAAAGCGCCATTTTTCTCTTTTATTGACAAGCTTAATGTTAAGAAGTGGTGAGAGAGCGGGGAAGCAGACCTGCAGCATACTTGAGCCGGAGACGGGAATCAATTCCACAACCTGGATGAAGCAGTCTAACCGACTGCACCACAGAGTCAGTCCCACTCAAATCATAGTTATCATGGCTGGAGCAAAGATCAAAGAGTTATCTTTGCTACAAGGATCGGGTGATCCAGCCCCATCCATAGTGTTTTTATTCTAATCTTTTTTCCCCCGGTTGAACAGGATCAAATGAGAGCTCCGCTTTCTGCCAGCTCCACTTTCCAGCAAAGATATTCCTCCTTTTCCCCTGTTTTTGCATTACAAATGTATTTTATACCAGTCAAGAAGATTATTTTTATACATACAAACTATACAGTTTAAAAAAACATTTCAGTTTTCAACTGTTATTTTTTATATATTTTATTTTCTATCTTATCAGACCCCGACTCAGAAACACAAAAAAGGGATTTCTAACGAAAACATTAGACATATTTAGTTAGTTCAAAAGTGCTACTGCACACCTTCCATGGTGTTCCTGAAGCTCATGTTAGCGCTGCGGTCCATGGATCCTGTGTCATAGTCTCTGAGGTTTAGAGTGAACTCCACATCTGCCGAGGTGGGGAGCCGGGGCACCACAGTCTGGTTGTGGTTCCCGGGGTTTCTCCGCAGTGGGCCCTCTGGACTGGCATCACACAGAACTCCTCTCTCATTGTACACGCCAGGCTGAGAGCAGATTACCTGAAAAAAATGTTACAATAGACTGATGTGGTCAATCAATAACACAACTTGATGGATACTAAGAATTGAGATCCAAATATTTAACTCTGGATTCTTAGTTTATACTTGAAGTTTGATCTAGTTGTTGGTGTGATAATTGTAGGTTTAAATGATCATAAGTAGTCTTTGTTCAAAGTGTTTGTGTCATCCTGTGCTCTACTGTTTCTTTATGTTTGAATTCTATCTTAGGTTTTATATTCCAAGTGTGATAAATCACAAACTCACAGGTCATATCATATAGAAATAAAAAAAACTCTGCAGGCTGACATGACTGTAATAATATTGGTGATAATGAGAAGTAGAACTCGAAAACTCTACAGTTCCATTAAGTGCTCCCAAATCGGCCCTCCCAAAACAAAGGCAAAACAGGTGGAATTTCTGTGATTGCCAGTAATATGAGAGACCATGATTGGTTGAATGGCCAAGTCCTCCCTGACATATATTTTTTTAATAAAACTTAAAAAGGATTGAAACAAGGAGAAGATCCTTACTCTTCACAAGAGTCAGAAATGTCTTGGAGTCATGGAAGTGGGAGTTGGCCAAAGGCTTGGTGAAAGTCTGAAAGATCAACATGTGTTTGTCGATTGCTGCTGGCTGTGCTGACGATCCAGAATAAATGACTGATCCTTGGTACCCCTATTCTCGGTCTGATTCTTGGAGATTTGTAAGCGTGATTTTGTGATGTCTAGACGATGATTCTTGTGAATATTGTACATTACACACGCGACACACCTAGACTTAGTAGTGTGGGGATTAATTCCCTTTGGGGTAACATCAAGCTAACGACATATGGCCTCAATTCACTGTCACAAAGTGTCTAGAAGTTAATGCAGACTGCATGAGATCCAACTCAGGTGTACCTATGTTTTATTTCGACTACCTTCCACGAAGAGAACACAGAGCCTGGACTCAGCAGGTCCCTGTCGCGCACGCTCTGATCCCCCATCAGCTCATCGGTGCATACGTCGCAGCCGACTGCGTCTCTCCAATCCCAATACGGGATGGAGAATTCCGGGTCGCCAGTCAGCTTGCGGATGTCGTTCTCCCACTGCAACAGGTAGACTCGGTGCCATGGGAGGAAGCCCGGTGCCCAGTGGCCGAAGTCCACGTTGGTCCACACATTGCCTGGGCCGCCAAGCAACGTGTTCCTCGACACGTAGTAGTGCATCCACACGTATACGTCGTACACGGACACATCTGCGAAAAGCGGCCGAGACCCGTTCTCCATCTCCTGTTGGAAGTAGATGGAATACACAGTACACAAAGCTTTAAGTCAAATATCAGTGTTGTAACGAAAATGAAGACACGGTAAGAACAATGTTTCAATGAAAAATTGCCTAAGATGACAGAAAACATTTGTCAAATTGAGGACAAGCAACCTGATTCTGCCAAATTGATTATGTCTGTCTTCCCCAAGTTCCTCCAAACACTGTTAATTCACACCAGTGGTATAGCTTATTTTTCTCAGTTTTCTTTTTTATTATTTATTAGTATTGAGTATATCATACTGGGACAAACTATGGACCGCGGGCCATATATGGCCTCTTGCGCTTCTTAACACGGCCCAACAAACTTGTCCAAAATATATGTGTAAAAACCTAACTAGTATTCACTGTTTGCACTTTTTTCCATGCAATACCCTCATTCACGTTGTGGCTTGGTGAAAAAAATGATACCCCTTCAGCATTACCATTGTTATGTACGCTTGTCGCTTAATATTGTCAATATTGTTTGCTGGAATTTAATTTAAGTCGTCTAATGCAGCGTAATTTATTTTCCGATTATATTTCAATTTATTTGGGGGAAAAAATCAAAACCAGGAATTGTATCGTTCTGAATATTTTCTTGTTATTTCAAAGTAAATTGTGCCGCTATTTGGAATGAAGTACAGAAAATTCTTCTTTGGGTTTAGGATTAATACATTTATTAGGAAATACAGGATATGTTCTCTTCACTTTCAGTCTAGTCTGCTCATGTTGTCCCAGTATTCCATCTATATATATTATTTCGGGTATCGACGAGTATGGAGTGTATCATTTACATGTTTAATTTGACTCCTAGGTCAAAAGATCAAAACGCCGCCATTTAAGGATTGTCCAAAGGTTGGAAAGCCTAACAAAAAACAGCCGAGTATACCTCGTAAGTACCCGTGGCTACCACGTAGTCGGTGCTGACGGTGTTCTTGGCCAAGTTCAGGTAGGAGACCAGCCGCCTCCTCTCCTCCCGGGTGAGGTGGAAGACATTTTTACGCACAGTCTCTCGCCGCTCATTGCAGTTGATCCCCGAGTAGCCAAACTTGCACTCCCCGCAGTCGAACCCCATGAAGTTCCCCACACATTGGCAGGTGCGGTTATAGAACACCAGGGGCCACCGCTCCCGGTCATCCACTCCGGAGAACGGATACTGAGGCCCGTCGGGATTCCGAGGAGCGTCGACGGTTTGACAGAACCCCCGACCCGAGCTGGCCCCGCACGGAGAGCCGTCCCCGGCCTCCCAAGACGGGCAGCACTCCCGAGACAGGAGGGCATCGCGGGTGGCGCAGCGCCGCGGAAACTGCTGGTGCGTCACGGGGATGAAGACGCCGATGAGGAGTACTAAATAGCGCATCATTGCGGCGGTGCGAATGGATTAACACGGGACAGGTCACTGCCCCCAAACTACATTTATTTTCTTTCCCCCCCCCAAGTCATTCAAGGAATTTTACCCCATTCGGCTCCCAGCCAACCCAGACCCCCACCGTTCGGCGGTCACATGGCGCATGTGAGCATGACCTTAGGGCTCAGCTTAGGTTGGAAAGAGTGGCATTTAAAGTTCAAACCAAACTTTTGAGATTTATACACCAACATCTATTATCTCACAACTATTTCCAGTTGTTGCAGGGTGGGGTTTTTTTTTCAATTAGGGGGATATGGCTTATGCGGATGAGAAAATTATCTTTAGCTGTGTCTTTAAACCCAGTTGAAGTGCTCTAAAGTTTATTGACAGACAATAAGGAGCAAAAGAGAGAGAGAGAGAGAAAATGTGTTTTCTGCTTCTACGTAAGCAGACTGGAATTGTAACATCACACACGGACAAACGGTGGAGTATCAGTGGAAGTGAGGGATATTTGTAAGATTAAATGATACTTTAAAATATATATAGTTATGTTATTTTATGTTATACATGTTATGCTATTGTTATTATTATCGACTCTATATTGGCAGTTAGCCATTGTCAGTTAATGAATCAAATCATTTCTGACAAATTATTTACAATTTTCTGCAGCCGTTCAACGCATGCATGTCTGAATTCACAGTGGAATCAACGCAATTATTTGCTACATAATTTGATTAAGATAACTGATACAAAAGCAATCTAATGACGGATTACCAAATGGTAATCCACAAGCTGTTTAATCAAATCATTTCAACAAAACGTTGATTTGGTTCCTTTTCCCCCCTCAAAAAAGCAACCACTTCCCAACCCTGGACATGGATGTGCATCAAATTAGGAAACATTGAAGTCAACACCACTATTTCCGCCGGCCCGCACTTATGTGAAAAATGATGCGCAATTTCCACGTGGATTTGATGAATATTTTAACGGCTAATGACAACAACGGACGCTGGGGGGCGTAGAGGAGCTGGTATGATTTCTAGAAAGCGCTGTTCACATGATACACAGAGATCACATGACCAGTCACATAACAATTCTACTACGTTCACATGCTCTGTTGAAGTGTGTGCGCGTGCGTGTCTGCCTGAGTGAGCACATTTTGTATTGTGCGTGTGCGTGTGTAACACACACACACACACACACACACACACACACACAGTGTGTGAGTACAGACGAATACAAGGGAGCCCTAACTCACTCTGAGGGAAGTGGGGGGTGTTCTCTATCGTATCAGAGACTATCTCTCCACCCAGTTACATATTCCATATGTACGGGAACTGACCCCACGTGGGTCAGGTGACGTGGATAATTCTTTAAGACACACCACCTGTGGAGGTGGCCTAATGAGGCTATAAAGGCACCTGGGTGCCTCGCGCTCATTGATTTTTTGATTCCACGACGAGCAGGTTGACGTGTTAGACAGTTGTGAAGTGTGAAGACAGATTACTGCCACTTACCTTGTGTAAGAGAGAGACGTATCGTTTCGATCTTCCTCTCGGGGCGTCTGCCCTCCGTTAGTCATTTTTGTAACTTTTCGTCCTGGTGTCTGACGTTGTAGCTCCGTGTACGGGGTGTACGCGTCATAGGCACAGAATCAACGGCTTAACCTGGTACAGGAAACAGCCGTTGATCACCTTTTCAGCCCGCGTCTGACTGGTAGCTCCGTGTACGG
>OMKY01255837.1:0-10808 GCA_900302395.1 Bregmaceros cantori
CACTAGATGAGCTCTTGAGTCATGATCGGGAGAGCAGAGCCGGATCGGAATCGGATACAAGCGCTATTAAGTATCCGATCCAAATACGTCGAAGAGAAGCCGCGAAATGTTTTTAGCTTGCGGGACTGCGGCTCAATTTCGGTCCCGCCCGCAACCGCACCCCTCTCGCTGAGTCCCGCCCGCTCCCGCAATGAGCTTTCAATTTTTGTCCCGCGTCCCGCAATTCCCGCGGGAGTGCAGGACTCTAGCTCAAAGCCCAGTCAGTAAGATCGGTAGTAAATCCAGCAGACTAGTAAATAGTGAGTTGCTCATTACCAGATATGGTAACAAGCAACCAGTAGCCATACAAATTACTTAAGTAAAATATTACTCAAGTAAAAGTAGTCATCCAAATAGTTACTCAAATAAAAGTAAAAAAAGTACTCCACAAACAAGTTACTTAAGTAGCGAAAGTACTGAGTAACTTTCATTTTATAAGAATAAATACATTAGGAGAAATTCTCTTTTCAAAATGTAATTTTGAGAGTGCCCCTTGTTGATTTACAATCCCTGGAAATCCCCCCACTTTTCACAGACCAAGAGAGAGAGCGCGAGAGAGAGAACTCCTGAGAGAAAGAAAGACAGAGAGGGAGACAGCGAGAGAGAGTGCGAGAGAGGGAGAGAGATATGATGCCAACATATGTGCCAACAGTTTCCAATGGGTGTCGCCAAAGCAAAGTTAATGTAACGAGTAGCAAACATCTTAGTAGAAAGTTGTTTTTTTCACCTCAAATTTACTCAAGTAAAGGAAAAAAGTAACTCCAAAAGTAAAAAACGACACACAAAAAATGTAACGGCCAAACACAAAAGAAGACAATATCAAAACCCATCAAAGTTTACGCTGATTGAAGGGATAGACATCAAAAATTGACATTGAAAAGTGTTCTTGCTTGTCCTTAGATTACCTATACATTGTCAGTGATTTGAATGTATGAGCGCACGTTCACATGCTCGCGGCTGTACAAAGTTTACATCCCCATAGAAATCACCCCAGGTCACTAGGAGATAAAAACCACTAATCACTTTCAATCCGTTTCTATATTTTGATCCTGTATCTGAATTGTTACGTGAGACTCTTTTGGTTTCACAACAATCAAATGTGGGGGTTTTCTAGGTGTATAAACGAGAGGACTATTTTGCGTGGCGGGATACACTGGGTGTACTTAGACCACACGGTGATGAGACCAAGATGTGCTGTTCACTCACTGAGCCACTTGCTGCATTTTATTACCTGTGCACCACAAAGCAGGCTATGTTTTTGGTGGCATTGGCTTGTCTGTCCCCAGGATAACTGAAAAGGTTGGGCACATGTGGAAATTACACATGGAAGAATTGATAGAATTTTGGGGCATTTGTGTAACCTATAAGTAACATAATAATACTTAATCACCAACTTACCGATAGATCACTGGGCGCTTACGCGGTCACGTGACCAGACTTCCGGGTGGCTGGGGCCGCTGGGGAATGTAGTTGGCATGTTCGGCGGTGGCGCAATCACAATCGTGCTAGTCTAGCACTTGCAACGATAATGGGTTGCCACACATACTACTAACACTAAAATTGCTTATTATTTGTACCACTAAGGCGCAGGTTTGCAATCTCCGAGTGCTTCTAGTTTGTCTAGCTGTTTTATCTCGACTCTATAGAGTCTAGAATCACTGACAATGTATAGGTAAGGTAAGGAAGAACATGTTTCAATATGAATTTTCAGTGGTCCCTTTACTTGCAGATACAAGTCAGAGAAATCCGATTCACAGAGGCTTTGAAGAGAGCGCAGTGTGTATCAGTATCTCCCCCCAGCTCTGAAGGTCGCTTCATGCATATTGCGTCAAAAGCACATTTTATATCCTCCTCAGTATCAGGATGTGCCCCTGTGCGCTCCAGATAATAACCCGTCTATGTGCTGTTGTGGGTTTTATGTACAGGTCCGCCGAGCAGTAAATCATGCAAATTGAGGTCAACAAAATCTGAGTGTAAGCAGCACTTGACACAAGGTTTAAGGGCGCAAGGCTGGTTCTTTATCTGTTCTTATCTTACAGTCAGTAAGAGCTCTGCACCCAGCCGCATACAGTCTTGGGCGTGTGGCTTAGATCACAGCACATGGAGCACCTTGTGATCGCTTCCCCTCACGGCCGTGCACTGCAGGTCCGATCGCCCCCCACTCTCTCATCCCCCGTTCACAGTTAACGCTATCAATAAAACAGGACACTTAATAGGATACTTGCACCCCGTACCTCAAATGTGGAGCAAACCTGAGCAGCATGTTTGCATGAATATTTTCACTGTGGCTTTGGATCTACGTTTTTCAACTTCGCTCAAATATTGGAAGACAAACCGCTCCATTCTGAGTCCATTCTGAAGATAGCTTGAGGCCTGCGAAGCTTACTTGAAAAGTCACCACTTCATTTTACCAATTTAGCAAACTTTTTTTGGATTTCATCGTTTTATTTTTAACCCTCGGTTGCTGAGAAGGACGGTACCGAGTGCTCCCAAGCGGTCTAGAGGCGAGTTTACCCATTCATTTTGGAAATAGTTTTAAAAATATGTATCTCTTTTTTAAGGTTTTTATAAAATTCAAAATGATCTGCCAAGTGAGCATTATTCATGCACGTTATTTATGCATCATTTCTTCACAATTTATTTTGTAATTCACTACAAAAACTTGTAGCTGAGGTGTTAGCTGAGGTGGCTTTATAGTTTATTTGAAGCATGGCAGAGTGCCCAAGAGAGAGCAAAAGAGAGCCTGAACCAGACCTAGGCTGGCGAGGCTTAATGGGATTGTATTGCTTTATTTCATTGTTTTTGTTTACTGCCTGTCTGTCGTCTTTAATTATTTGTTTTGGTTTTTTTGTGCCGTCGTTCCCAACATTTATTATTGTACAGCAGTTTGGGCAACCACTGTCGTTTTGAAAGTGTTCTATAAATACAAATATAAAGGTTGAGTTGAAGGGTTTGCCAAGAGTTCCATGCCAGTGGCCTAGAAGTCAACCCATAAAATACCACGCCCACCTGGAATGTATGCAGACAACGGTAGTCTTTAAAAGAACCGTTGCCATCCTTCCTTAGTATTAAATGATCTGCAATGAAACAACAATGATGATGCATTTCAGGCACTGGCTTAAACAAATCTCAGTTGGCCATGGAATTGAAATCACAATTAATATATGTCTTATTTGAGAGCTATTTTATTAGGAGTGCGATTTTGTATATATCGATACAACAGCTGACGATACAATGTATCGATACATCTGCAAGAGTAACAATCTTTTTCTGGTCTATTTTCATCCATTTGCTCCACTCCCCTGTCAGGTTAAATTTAAAAAATCTAAGAATCGAATCGAATCGTGGTGAATTCTTGAGTATCGAAAAAAATCAAATCGTTGCCTCAGTAAATCGATACTGAATCGTATCGCCATGATAGGTGTGATTTACACCCCTATATTTTATATATATCATGAAGAGGGCAAACTAATTTTATATGGCATAAGAATAAGGATAAGAATAATAAATTGATTAACTCATCCAGTATAATTGAAAGAGGCAGGCAGGATTAAAAAACGGGCTGAATGTGGACCACAAGGCGTAGTTTACCCATGTTTGGGCTATGCCTACTTGTGGATTGACAAAATCCACGCATGTGCTGATGCGTTTCGGACAGTGTTTTATGTCCACCAGTAAATGTGCGTTTGGAGGCCACCCTTTTGTAGCCACCTGCTAGCCTTAAGCTAACCAGCTGGATTTTTTTGACAGTCGTTAAAGAGTTTTGCAGCCAACAATAGCACGTTCTGGAAGTGAAGGTCATGTGATCATTGGCAAATTATACTGCCACGCCAACATTTCCATAAAAGCAGATGTGCATAATGGAAAATCAGCAGCTAATGAGCCTCCCGCTGGTGTTTTGAACAATGTGCCTTGATTGTAATGACGATCAGCGTCACGTTAAGGTGGGCCTTGTTCGAATCAACCCGTGGGTCTGCATGCCACTTGTCATGCCTACTGCGCTGTGATTTGATAACTTCATTTGATTTTCTGCCACTTTTTTCAAGCCTGCTTAAATCAGACCAAACTAGATGCGGCGTAGTGGTACAAAAATAGATGTACTTTTAGTGCTAGCAATATGTGTGGCAACCCATTATCAATGCAAGTGCTCGAGTAGCGCAATTGCGATTGACGCCACCGGCTCAGCACAAGCCAACTGCATCAGCAGCCCCCCAGCGACCCGGAAGTCTGGTCACGTGAACGCCGTAAGCGCCCAGCGATCTATCGGTAAGTAGGCGTTACTTAGCGGCTACAGAAATGCACCAAAATGTAATCAATTGTTGTCATGTGTCGTGTGTCATTTCCAACAACTGTACAAAATTTTATCCAGACCCGCGCACAACTTTTTCCAGTTATGTTGGGGACAGACAAACCAAACAACCAACCAATGTGACCGTAAACATGATAGTTCTGGGCGCATGCGATGACAACTCATTTGTTCTGGGCTTGTCAGTCTAAAATCTCACAAGACTGAGTGTCCAAGTCTGCCCCTCCATCGCACAGTGCCCTGGTTCTGGATTGCTAGGATGTGTAGCACTACAAAGAGAGGCAATGGGGATTAGGGCTAATACACTCTTTGCAGCGCTGCTGTTGTTGGCATAATCCTGTTAGCGCCGTACGCTCCCTCCGAACCAAATAGCCACTGTAATCACGTGGAGCTCATTAATGAAACTCTGCGACTCTCCCCTCGCCAGTCTCAGTTTAAGGGTATGTGCTGTTGCGATCCCGTGCGGGGCTGGATTTTCAGCAAGCTTTTTTTCCCTCGCCAACAATTGTGGAAAAATCTCAAAATGATCTTGCACATGTGTACAGGTGGTGAACCCAGAGCAAGTGCATATTGCGAACGGGACAAGGCTTTGGATTAGCCTGGCAAGCCACAACCAACCAAGTCCACGCGTCACACGTAACTAGATGGCGGGTCTGGACCAACCAGGCAGACAAAACAGATTGCCGCCCAAATTCGGGTGGTCCAATCAGCGCCCCGTTTAGGTGGGCCTCCATGCCACTTGTCAGGCCTACTGCGCTGTGATTTGATTACTTCATTTGAATGACTTTTTTTTTTTTTTACATTTTTTTCATGCCTGCTTAACCGAGACCAAATTATCTTTCTAATCGTGTGCAATGTGTGGACAATTCATTTGTTTTGGCTTGCCAGGCTAGCTTTGGATAGCATCAGTGAAATGAGGGAAGCTGTTTTGAAATGTAGAAGTTACTTTGAACTTATCATCATAATATACGTCAAAGTGCCTGTACTCTAGAAATGCAAGCACTAGTGGTGCACCGATCCGATCCTCAGAAGGGTGATCGGGGGCCGATCAGATTTTTTTTCCAAGGATCGGGACTCGTGATTTTGTCCCAATCAGGATCGGTAAATGAGTCGGGGAGCCAAATGAAAATGTTTATTTTCTTTGACTATTACTGAAATTGACAATTGTGCCAAATAGGTTGGGTGCTACCAATTTTTGCAGGATAAAAACTCTGTTCTTATCCTGTATCGGGACTGGCTATCGGGACTCGGTACCGGAGATCGGGATCGGCCGATCGTTAAAATCAAAGGATCGGGATAGGATCGGGGGCAAAAAAACATGATCGTGCACCCCTAGCAAGCACCATTGATAACCGCAAAGAGATTGGGCCTAATATAGGGATACAAATGACAAGTGATGAACGATAACAATCTTTATTACAATACATATGCAGCATATCTGCATGCTGCACCCAAAAAAGGAAAATCTATTCCTTCTGGTACATAATAGATCCATAATATGAAATCCATGAGCTGAATGACGAGTTTCATTTTTTTTAGTTGTCGCCTTGTTGAGAACGCATTGTGGTCATGTACGCTATAAGTCCTGCCTTGCATGGTGCCGGAACATACAGGTATCTGCTTGTATTGTACATACCTGTACATCTAAGCTAATTGAAGATGCAACAGATATACTAATTAATAATTGATTATTGAATTCATTGAAATTGATTAATCATTTCCTTGTTCGATCCGTCTGCCCCTCAAAACGTGTTTAATAATATTCGTTGACCTCAATGCTAGTCTCCATTCCCCGCGTCATGGCCCCACCAGCTCTTGGATAGTGAACAATGTTAACTCCCACAGCAATGGAGGAAATACAATAAAGAAAAGTAAAAATAAGTATATTTGGGTGAAAAAGCAATTTTAAAAGCTTGCACGGAAGAGTAGGCTCTTCCATGCAAATACTGAAATGGAAATGCAATATGCAATAGGTGGAGATCAAATCGTTTGCAATATAGGGCTGTTGCACCTGATGCCATGGCTTGGCGGCTGCCACTTTGGTGGTATCACACACGCTAACACTTCACGTCCATTATATTAGGGGCAAATACAATTGACGTAGTTAGGCTGCCATCTGCTTACGATTCATAGCATATTACCTAGGGATGCACCGATACCGTTTTTTTACGAGTACTTTAATTTCAATACTCACCGTTACCGAGTACTACAGATAGCGATCTCCCCCCACCCCCCCAAAAAAAGAAATAATAAGACTTTGTATTAGGGATGGGCATTCGATTAAACTCTCTTCTACGAGCGGTCTGGCTGTGTGTGCACGCCATGCACACAGCGTGAAGAGATTTGTTTGTGAGTGATGGCAGTTTCACCACTCTCAATTTTGGATCAAAACGTATTTAAATGATTCAAGTAATTTCAAATGAGTAAATACCCATCCATCTCTGTCAGTGGGTTTTTATGAAAATTATTAATGCTATACTTTATTTAGTTATGGAAATATTTGCCATTGTTTTTGCACCCAAATCCTCGAAAATAAGTGAACGATTTGTTTCATCACAACCTCGATTTAGCTCGTTTAACACAGAATCGGGAATATCGGGATGGCGCTACGGTGTTGCCCAATGCCACTACGATCGTAACGACAGAGGAGGAAGAGCTGGGACACTCTCCGCGTTCGTTGATGGCGGGTGCCGTCCGGAGTCGTCCGTGTGCTGGTCCACTGGTCCAGCTTCCACCCGATGGATCCACCTCCGAGCCATGTCTGCGCTGCACGGCTAGCAGCAGCAGGCTGCTAGCCGTGCTGCTGCTATGGCTCAAACTCAGATGGATGGAAAGGGGGTCGAGAGCAGCAGAAAGTGGACAGTGGCGGACGGAGGACAATCCCCGGACAAGACCCGCAACCAACAAACGCGGAGACCCAAGCTGGTTCTCCCCCGCCGCCCCCTGAACGAGCTGACCACAACACGGCCACACCAATGCGGCACCTACTTTACAACACGGAAGCTATAGCAGTGAAAATTATGCTTAAAACTATATTTCATTTCATTTAATAAATAATCCACGCATCTATCTAATGACATGTTGCCCCCTACTGCCCAAATGATGCATCGTACAGGCGCACAGACAGTAAATGACGAACAGCGCATGCAGCGCGAGTCCCGGTCTTCCGGAGGTGGTATCGGTTCATGGTATCGGTTACTGTTTGACGAGTACGAGTAGAGTACTAAAGTTGGTATCGGGGCCGATGCCCGATACCGGTATCGGTACATCCCTACTCGGGGGTGTAGTCTTTGCTAATCTTCGCCATGTTTATCTCTATGTTGATTACAGACTTCCTTAGCTCCTCCCAGCTCAGCCATTAATGATACAGGAACAAGCGCGCCGCTGCTCCACCTGCATTTCCGCCTCCTGGCGGAGCTTGTGACACGCAGGGATGTTTACATTCGGCGCGATCACCACGATCCACTGGATGTCTACGCATGCATGTATGCGTGCACAGCCGTGCCCAGCAGCGGAGCATGCACACGTTTCGGCGTGTGTGTATGTGCGGCGGGATCTGCGAGATCTCTGTAACGAGGGTAAACTTGAATATTTCATTCATATTCTCGATACGGACCATTTCTACCACCTATCTACTTTTTGTCCGTTCATGTTTAAATTGAGGTGTGTATCAACAGTGCACATTTGTCAGCAGTGTCAACCTTCAGTCGTGTCCACGAATGCTCAGATGTGCAGGTGCGCACCAGAGGCCACTCCTACTACGTATAATGAGCTCCTCCCAAGGACGCATCGCATTGGTTGCGATGCGTTTTGGAAGCGGACTTGAACGTGATCGTGAAACGTGAACGTGAAAATGGCGCTTGCATGCAAAAAAATAACCTAAAAATAAATAAACATATTGTGTATCTTCCCATTACTAATTAGTAAGATGTGAGCATCAAGATTATGAACGAGCAAAACTTACCAAACTTAGTAGCTTGGATGCATTAGAAAATAAGAGCAAATTCAACAGAATATGCATGGAAGATAGGAGGTCTCGGCCTAGTTTCAGTGACAGCGGTGCCAACATCATTTGCAAGGTCTACACAGCATCACCCTTGTGAATGTTTACACTACACAGTCTGACATATGAACTGGAGTAAACCTGTTTCTCTTCTCTCATCACGGAGATCTGAAATTTCATCAAAATGAGAAGTGCATGCAGACACACACATTCGCGCAAACATACACATGTGCATGCAAATACATACACGCACAGTTAGAGAGGAAAACTGCTGGACACTCACAATTTAAATATAGAAATAATTGGACATATTTCTGTGTAAACACGAAATTGCGTACACAAATATGTACCGTATTTCCAATTAGGATAAAGGGGCAGACACACGATTTTGTGGCACGCAATGCCACGACTTGGCTCGTGCTGATGTACAAACTATACATAAGGTGGCGGGAGGTGTTCGTCAGCCCCTCGTGGCTGCGTGCCATGTCGGGGCTGCAATTTTGAAATGTTCAAAATTTTGGTCACGACAAAAACATGTGACCTGGTCGTCACGTAAACGCAACCTGGCCTTGCCCTTTCATGAAATCGTCAGCACAATGCGGCAGGATGCGTACCAGATCGCATCATTGCTAATTGCATTCCAGGGGTTCACAGCTCATCGGGTTACGTTTATCGCGGTCTACCACTTTTACTTTTATTCAAATAGCAGAGTAGCAGGCATGCATGTGCGTGGGTGTGAATGACAGTACCCGCGTGCCTATATGCAGACTTCGTCCGAATATCAAAAACAGGCCAAAAGTAGAATGAATGACTGAAGATTCAATGGCAGTTTTGCAAATTGAATCACAATTAAGTGCAGGCAACTGCGCGTGTTTTAAGCATTTCCAAGGACCAGTCGGCACAACGTTGCACTGTGCCGCTGCGTAAGTGCGCAAGCAGGACGAAAATGATGGGCTCGCTATGCAAGCTCGATGTCCCCGTTCACTAAGATATGGCCGACGTTAACTGTGCATCAACCTGTGCGGGAGCCTCCCGTTTCATGCCACAAAATGAGACGACTTGCGATTGCGCAAGTTTCAGGGCCCCTTAAGACTCCCCTCTGCAACTTAAAAGCAAGTCCCTATGCATGTTCCCTTCCAGAGATCGGAATCGAAGCGCCAAGCAGAGCCTATATGTCAAGAGCAAAACGTGTCCTCGACACTCTGGCACGATTGAATTGAACGGACAGTATGGATGCACAATATCCCCATTGGGCCAATTATTAAACACACACAGAGGCTCGCGCAGACTCATAGCTATTAATCAGGCAGCTAAAAGGAATTTGCATCCCTGCTGGGAGCGGATCAGAGGCCCAGCGGAAAAGTTAAGACACTGTTGTTGCTGGGAAAATCAGAGAACAAAGGAACTGTACATTATCGTCTTTAACAGGCTTCCTTATGAAGATGCTTCAAAAGCATAGCCTGTAAAATATGCACAAGCCCTCGTGATGTTGTTCCAGTGTTTTTCCACGTAGTTTTAACCTTGGCGCCGCGTCATACTAGCAGTGTTTTAACCTCTCATTTTCATTGATTTTTTAAAAAATATTTAACTGAACAGTTTACCACATTTATTTTTTTCATACGCGAGTTCAGAAGTCCGTCTAAACAGGAAAAAATGGTCTCTCGCCGATCGTCATTTCCTGGGGCTGGAGCTGTGACGTCAACATCTCCCATTCACGCGCAAGCTGGAGAAAATGTCCGTTTTTTTAAGGTCACATTGTCGGCCAGAAAAGTTTGAAAACAGGCTAAAAAAAGACTGGCAAACACACAGAGCGTCGCTGCGCAGCGAGAGGAGATTCCCTCAGCTGGGACAAAGCCAGCTCAATTGGTCAGCATGGGAAGTTGTACCACGGAGCTTTTTATATATATATATATATGTCTATATATAAGTCCAACATCTGCTCTGGCCCCCGGCCCATTGGGATTCTGACAATGCGGCCCTCGGAGCAAAGTAGTTGAATAGCCCTGTGGTGCTAGAGGGTGGTGTTGGCTGTGTCCGATATCGCCCCCTAACCCCCATATAGTGCACTATATGGGGCGCACGCCATTTTGTAGGGGTGTCCGAATTCTCCATGTACCCTAGAGAGTGCACTGAAATTATCCCACAATGCACCGCGAAATGTAGTGAGCATCGGATGTACCCTAGACGGAGCAATATAACCCACAATGCATTGCAGGACGTTTTAAAAATGACCTAAACTTTAAAAAAATGCTGTGGCGGTACTTTTGACTTTTTGTGATGATTTTTTAATTTTATAATTATATTTTTTATAATTATAATTCATAATCATTTTCAACGGCGCCGACTCTAGTGTCCGAAATCTCGGCAGTTGCTGTTGAGTGCACTTTAAGTGAGTGCACTATATGGGGGGTAGGGAGTAGGGGATAGGGAGCGATTTCGGACAAGTCTGTCATCTCTCTT
>OMKY01255842.1:4339-19383 GCA_900302395.1 Bregmaceros cantori
CTTCACTTTTGTTATCACCTGTTTAGACACCAGTGGTTGCTTATTTAATTATTTTTGAGGGGACAGCGCGTTTACACGCAACCTTTACACCAGAGTTGTGACCAAATCCCTCTTTCAAGTCTCAAGTCTCGAGTCCTTCTTGGTCAAGTCAACTCCAAGTCAAGTCATCATTAACATGCTGTCATTTTAGCTCCAGAATCTGATTTTAATAAAGTCAAAAGCTATAGCATCGTTTGATTTTAATAAAGTAGCAAAAAAAAAAATCAAACGATGCTATTTTAATAAAGTCAAAAGCAAGCAATAGTTTTGCTTTTATAATAGCATTCTCTACTAGATCCAATTCTGGAGCTAAAATTACAGCATGCTAATGAGGACTTGACTTGGAGTTGACTCGGGACTTGACTTGACCAAGAAGACTCGAGACTTGAATGAGGGACTTGGTCGCATCTCTTTCAGTGGAGACTTTTTGGTGCACTATGTAGCATTTTAATACCGTCTGAAATCGAACACCTCCAGTTTCCCAGCTAATCCCATCACTATCTCTCAATAAAGAATGAAAAACAATCAAAAAATAACTTTTCCAAAATAGTGCACCAAATACGCCATTTGAGACACAGCAAAGGTCATGTATGTAGTGTAAAGCCCATGTGGGCCTGGTGGACTCACAGTATGAGCAGCCGTAGACTTCGACACGCAGGCCGATGCGGCCCTCCTGGCTCCAGTCCAGGGGGACGATCCTCAAGAAGCGTCCCACGATGCTATGCTGCAGGTCGTGGCGCACCGAACTCTCTGAGTTGGAGTTCCCAGAGAAGGCCTGCACATAACAACACTCTTTTAAGTTTTAAAACTTGGATTGTATTCATTATACTGATTATTATGGTATGCTATGGTATGGTATGGTAAACTTTAGTATCCCCACAGGGGAAGCTTGAGTGGTCAATAACTACACTTCTCTCCTCGAGACAGGATATGGACACATAAAACAAGTAAACGATAGAAAATACAAATAAAAACAGTGTGAGTACCACATTTGAGCGGGTGCAAACTAATGCAGTGTATTGCTGTTCAATCTGATTGCAGTGGGAACAAATAATGTATTGTATCTTGTTGTTCCAATTCATCTTTGTAGCAATAATAGTTTTATGCAGAAATATTTGGCCAAAAACAACAAAGATTCAGGTGGCCTTTGTGTTCCAAATTTTCTCTTTTTCTGTTGTTGAAAAGTTGACTTTGATTAAAACTTTGAATTACAATCACTGCATTAATATTGAAATAACAAGACAGATGTGCTCATAATTGCTCAGTTCATAATTGTTGCAACAACATCATGAATCAATTTAGAAAATCAGTCATACAGAAAAGTGATTTAACATTGCTATTTAACGGTTACTGTTGAAATCAACATTGGAATGTATAACAACTGAAACCTCAATGCAACAGGCTGGCATTGTATAGAAGGTACAAGGTTAATTCAAAGTTAAATCAATTCTGGGCTTTCATCATCCTCTTCTGCTTATGGCCCTGAATGAAACCCTAAGTACATATTGGAATTAAGACAAAAACAAAGACAAAGTGAAATTTAAAAGAAAAAGTCAATTCCCAGTGAGCTTTATGCATGCCCTGGCAATAAAAGCGATTCTGATTTCTGATTCTGAAATATCCACAAAAATTATTTTATGATAATTTTGCCCTTCATGCTATGCTCCATGATATCCTTGCAGATTCACTTGAGAAATGACCTTGCATCATGTGCCTGCTCTCACCAATATCAGAAATATCAGAAGCAAACCGACTAACCAAAGCAATAACAGTAAAAACGAGATGAACCTGGCAGTGGTACAAGCTTTTAAAAGTGCCTAATCTGTTCCCGCTATAATTATGAATAAACACGTCAAGTTATAATTTTGTGCACCAGAGCATACATGGCACACGTGCACACTCAGACACGCACACACACACACACACACACACACACAAAGTAATTATCTGCTGCAATTTGAAGACGTGTGCTATAAAACAAGTTAACTACGGGGAGCCAACGCCTCGGCGTATGTGTGAGACATCCACATTAGTTGATGACTAACTGCCGTATCGCCGTGTGTTTCCCCACAGATTACGGGATTCTAATGTGTGCTTGGGAATGAAGTGGCGAGGTACAATCTGCCCCTGCTCTGACTGAGGGGCTGGCTGTAGCACAGTTGAGCCCTGGTTCCACTGTATCCATAGGGAGCTGGAGGGTTCTGGACTCTCCGCTTAAATTGTGTCTCTACGACACCCGTACCATGGTACCGGTAGAAATTTTCGTGCCTGATCGCGAGGTGGTCCGAGGCGTCTCGTCGGCGTCACTGGTGGCCCGTGGATTGTTGGGCTACTGCTACAGCGAAGCGTCAGCTGGGGGTTCCGGACCATTCCGTGGAGAAACGGGCATAACGCTGTGCCCCCTTCTAAGCGCGATTTTGCACGTTCTCCGTGTCATGGCTTTGGTAAGGATGTTGAAGACTGGAAGGTTGGTGGTTTGAATCCCGGCTCCGACAGTCTCCATGTCAGAGTGTCCTAGCCTGGCAAGCCAGGAGCAATGCATTGTCCACGCATTGCACATCGTTAGATGTTGCATTGCGTCTGGGAAGAAATCAGGCAGCCGCCGCTCGTATCCAGGCCGGACCAATCAAATTATATGAATTTAAATATGGGTGGAGTTTGGTATGGGTTACGCAATAAGCAATAGTAATCCCCCATTCCTGGCAGAAACAATTCAATTTTAGTGCATTTCGGTAGCCTATAAGTAACAATCATACTTAATCACCAAGTTACCAATAAATCGCTGGGCACTTAACGCGGTCACGTGACCAGACCTCCGGCTTGCGGGGGGTGCCGGGAAATGTAGTTGGCTTGTGCTGAGCATGTTCGCGGGTGACGTCAATCGCAATTACGCTACTCTACGACCACTTGCATTGATAATGGGCTACCACACATACTGCTAGCACTAAAAGTACAATTTTTTTGTACCACTATGGCGCAGGTTTGCAATCTCTGAGTGCTTCTAGTCTATTTTAAAATGTAGTTGTAACTAAACTACATTTTCTACATTTTTAAAATAAACGTATTAAAAAAATATGTTTACTACCCAGCCCTGTGCACCAGTCATAATGACTGCATCTGAGTACACAACGTTACGCCCCGTTTATAGCTAACGAGCGTTTCCCATTCCTGCTGCACCGCCGACAGGATTGTACAATTCTGCCTGCTGTTCAAAAGAACATGTGTGGTCGGGAAGGAAAACGCACGCTGCGCCGCTAATGTGTGAAAAATAACGGAGGAGCAACCGTACAGTGGTGGTGTGGTACGGTACATTCAGACAGAACACTGGCTGTGTCCGAAATCGCTCCCTATCCCCCATATATTGCACTATATGGGGCGCACACCATTTTGTAGGTGTGTTCGAATTCTCCATGTACCGCAAAAAGTAGTGAGCATCGATGTGCCCTAGATAGAACAATAAAACGCCAAAAAAAACTGGCAGTAAATAGCGACCGACTGCAGCAAATAGATATAAATGTAAGCACTTCTGACTTTTTGTGATGATTGTTGAATTTTATAATTATAGTTTTTCATAATTATATTTTATAACAATTTTGACGGCACCGACTCTAGTGTTCAAAATCTCGTCCATTGCTGTTGAGTGCACTATAAGTGGATAGGGAACGATTTCAGACACAACCAATGATATCATGGAGCATTCAGGCTACATATTACCATCCAAGGTAACACTTTATTTTACGGTGCGCTTATTACCATATAATTAGCTGATAACTACCTGGTAAGTGCAAGGTAGTAATCAATATTTAGCAAGTGATTACATGGTAGCTATGATGTTACTACCAGGTTATTACTTGGCAAGTATTAGTAATGTATTGGCAACCATCAGGATATTATTATATTAGAAATATCTTGAAAACCATCATATAATTTGCTGGTAACTACAAGGTAGTAATCAATATTTAGCGAGTAATTACGTGGTAGCTATGCTGTTACTAGTATGTTATTACTCGGCATTATTATTATTATTATTATTATTACTTAATGGCAACCATTAGGATATTATCAAGTAACAGTTTGAAAACCAGTGACTACCTGGTAACTACAAGGTAATAATCAATATTTAGCAAGTGACAAATTACACATCATCCACCCCACTTCGCTCACCGTTTTACATAGGTATTGATGAAATACAGTCAAAATCTGACTTGAAGTTACTCACGGATGTGGTCACATGTTCCTCTGGACCAATGGGATGGCTGTTTTCACTGGTAATTCCAATTTACATGAGTAAATGGAAGGGGTTGCACAGATTATTAAATCATGCGTTCGTGGGGAACAGATCCGCACGGGAGCATTTGCTTGTGGAATAGCACACCACAAGTTACCACCATCCATTTTAAATAACACGGTAGGTGTGCGCTGCCACCAAATAGACATAAAAAAATAAAATAGCCAAAGACACAGCAAAATAAATGACACTGGAAGTGACGTTCCGAGTACAAATTTAACCGGAAATACCAGCCAAACTCGTCTATACAAATGAGAAGAGAATACCCCCACCACTGCCCTCCACCAACACATATTGCAAAACAAAAAAAACAGAGCAGAATAATACCAGTATTGAAGCATTGTTATTTTCCTTATGAACCTGGTCATTTCATTAAAATAGTTTCTGCCACTGAAAAGGTGACATTTATTTCAGCTTTTTGAATGACTACATCCTGCAGAATGATCTATAATGATATGACCTTATAGATCATATTTTTGAGAGCTCAACAATTCAACTTGGTGACATCTCTGGGTTTATTTGTCACCAAAGATAACTAGTGACATGCAATACATTAAATCCACTATGGTATTGTGAAGAGCTGCAACGATTCATTGATTAACTAGAAGCACTCAGAGAGTGCAAACCTGTGCCAAGGCCATGGGGTCACTGATGCCCACAGCCGAACGGACACTGCCCTCTACCGACAGACAGAGTTGACACCTGACGGACAGCAACACAACTCCTTCCTGCGTGCCTTCGGAAAGTTTGAGTACGAAACTCAACAGAACCTATCCACTACGCATGAGATTTTGCGTAAATACCTACCGCAATGTGCGTAACTCAACGACTGCCCTTTATCACCGGGCTCGAACGCCTCGAACGAGCCTCCCCCCTCCCCGCTCCACTAAGGGGACAGAACTGTCCCCGCTGCGCATATGATGCGCCATATATGAACTCTAATAACCAAGCCCCCCCAGGGGGCTCCACCGACAGCCACGTGTAATCTAGCAATTTGCTAATCCTGTGTATATCCATCTTTTCATGACTCATGTAACATTTTGCAATGAATGCCATCTCTTTTGCTGTGTAACATGTTGAAGTGACTAATGGCTCTGTACTGTCTGTCGTTAAATACATTTCATTCATTCATTCATTCATTCATTTAATTTCATTCATTCACATCTAGACATTATTATGTTACTAATAGGCTACAGAAAGGCACCAAAATGTAATCACTTGTTCCGTTTGTTCACTCTTGATGGTACGCGGGATTATAGTCATAAAAATAAATATTTTCATGATCTGCCAGGGGTAGGACACGAACCCGGATCTCCAGTTTGGCAGACCAAAGGGCTAACCACTACACTATCTGAGCTGTGTTAATAACATGCAGTAGAGTGGAGCCAACTGCTGCTGGTTGCTGCAGTTTGTAAGTTCATAACAGTTGTCAAACCAGATGCTATTACGTTATGTTACTTATAGGTTACAGAAATGCACCAAAAGAGCTTGTTACGCTTGTCATTTCCAACTGTATTCCCAGATTCGTGCACAACCTTTTTCAGTTATCCTGCTGACAAACCAACGCGACCAAAAACAAAGCTCTGTCACTCCTCGGCACAGGTAACAAAATGTAATTGTAAGGTACTAAAGTTACTATTTCTATAATCAGATTACATGCAACCCATTACTACTCAACCCTGTCAGAGGATAAGTCTACCTATTTCCTGATTAACACCATCATTTTCTGAGAGTTATTTCGAAGATGATGATGCTGGAGAACTGGCAGAGTGGATGATGACGTGAGGAAGAGAAAGAGGAGAGAGAAGAGAGAAAAAAAAGATGGTGTGATTTGTCTAGTCAATCTGCGCGCAGGCTAAGAGCGCTGGCGTGTTAAATTCCTTCTTTTCGCAAAGCCAGAACATTAACCAACCACCATGGCAGTAATTGCGTGTGTGAGTGACGAATGTTTAGCTACTTAACGGCTTTGCTACATTCAAGTGTTTGCTTAATCCAAATGCTGGGAGGCAATTTATGGCAACGGGGACACAAGTTTGACAGAAGGAACTTTAAGAACTAGTCATGGAGGTGGATGTCTGGAAGCAGAGAGAGATGTGGACATACGCGTATGCACCAATACTACACCTGTCTATTGAGAGGCTTATACAGTTAATGCATGCTAGGGGTGTACGATTTTGATTAATAAAATGAATTCCCAATGTTTATCTCTGAAATCTAAATTTTTAGATTTTGATTATGATTTTCATAATTTAAAAAAAGGCACAATAAAACATATTGCTGTCTTCTTTTAATATAACTGCACCAGGGCGTATGTTTTAGCCGCGTTGGTTTGTCCCATTGATAACAGGAAAATTTGAGGACGGATCTGGATGAAATTTTGAAGCGTTGTTGGAAATGACAAAAGAAAGAAGTGATTACATTTTGATGCACTTCTGTAGCCTATAAGTAACATAATCATACTTAATCACCAACATATCGATAGATGGCTGTGCGGTCATGTGACTTCCAGGTCCAGGGGCCACTGGGAAATGTAGTTGGCATGTTCGCTGGTGGCGTTAATAGCAATCGCGCTACTCTACAAACACATACCGCTAGCACCAACAGTACTATGTTTTTGTACCACTACGGCACAGGTTTGTAATTTCTGAGACCAGCTAATGGCGTACAGATGTATAATTCTGTGTCTTGTCCCTGTCGCTCTGTTATTAATCTTTGTAATAGAGTGGGGAAAGAGCTGCCAGTTTATGAATTAAACTACTGACTGGATGCACCCACCAACCCTGGAGTCTTTTTTGGGACCCCTTCCATCTAACAAGCATTACAAACGGTGTCAGTGTAAGCTCCCAAACATATCTTGCATAATATAGACAAATTTACGTGCGAAACACTGGAGGGAGTCATTTTGTCCCACGATTCTGCAGGTCACTTCCGGGACCTTTATCTATGTATATAAAGTCTGGTAGAAGGCCGCGGTATGTGGACACAAAAACACACACCAGTTCAAAATCCAACCACTAGATGTCGGTCTGTGACCAGTTACACATCACTCTCCTTGCTTCGTTAACCTTTTTGTAAAAATATTGATGAAATACAGTCAAAATCCTACTTGAAGTTACTCACCGAGTGCTCACATGTTCTTCTGGACCAGTAGACTGGCTGCTACAACTAGCACTTCCAAAAGGGATGAGACAATGGAACGGGTTGCACTGATTATTAAATCATGTGTTTGTGGGTCACAGATCCGCACGATAACATTTGGGTGAGGAATAGCACACTGCAAGTTACCACCACAATTTTTAAATAACCCTGTAAGTCTGTGCTCCCACCGAATAGACATGTTGAAAAATAGCCAAATACATGGCACGTAAATAACACTGGAAGTGACGTTCAGAGAGCGGAAGTACCCCCCAAACTCGCCTATACCATATCCTGAATCACAAATTTGTCAAAATTCACCAATTTCATCCTGCATTTATAGATATATACTTGTTTACTATCAGCCAGACCACAAGCCAGGTTGACGGCTCTGTGTTCGATTAAACTGGATGGGTTTGAAATGTTGTCTTTGGTTGCTGCAGGTAATGAATTTTCTAATGAATTTGTGGCCCCGTGGGAGTTTGTCAAATTGTGGCCCATCAAAATCTCTAATTGAATAGCCCTGTCTTAGTGTTTGTTGCCCTTCAGTTTCTCTGTTCAAAATCCCTGCTATTCAACGGGGTGCTCTAATGATTGTGTAATTGTGTATAGCCATTGTTTGTGTGTTTGTGTGTGTTTGTGTGTTTTGTTACTTTCCCGGTCACAAGGGAAATCACTTGGTGTGCTTCTGTGTTTTTCGCATACCAAGAAAAATCTAGGGAGACAATGGACTGCCAACGTTGTTGGGTGGCCATGAGTGAGACAATAGAGTGGTGATTGGTATGGACCCAAGCGGTCGCTGGGTTTGTACACACCTGTTATCTAAGTCTCTTATTCAAAGCTTTCCTACTGGAGACATGACTGCATCTAGTGTTTTTCCCATGCTTCTTTTTATTATTTTGTCTTTTTTTTGTATAGCAAAGTAAAGCTGAAATAATAATAGTAATAATAATAGAGCTGTTATGTAAAAGTAAACCAGGAACAATTGCACGGGTCATGCCGGATTAGAGCAATTATTCCAATTTGCATTCACATAAAAAACAGACAAAAGGGGTTTCAGGGTCTTTCAAAATATGTCATTCGAAAACCAAGGACCAACAATGACAAACTAGAAGCACTCAGAGAGTGCAAACCGTAGTGGTACAAAAAATAGTGCATTTAGTGCTAGCAGTATATGTGGCAACCCATTATCAATACAAGTGCTTGTAGAGTAGTAGCCTGGCGAGCCAGAAACAATGCATCGTCCACGCATTGCACATCGATAGATGTTTGTAATAGTTAGGAAGCTGACGTTGTTGGACCTAATCAATCACTCTGATTTTTACATGGAAACATCTCATTGGCCACCCTGTGCACTAACCAGTTAAGGAACTTCCCATCCATCTATCTGTAGGTGTTGGTGATTAAGTACGATTATGTTGCTCGGCGCAGCCACGGGAGTCGTGAAAGCTGAAAGCTACTCAGTACTTTCGCTACTTAAGTAAGTTTTTTGTGGAATACTTTTTGTTACTTTTACTTGAATAACTATATGGATGACTATTTTTTACTTTTACTTGAGTAAAATTTTGCTGAGGTAACAATACTTTTACTTAAGTATTTGTTTATGGCTACTCTGCCCATATCTGATCATGATCAAAATGTGACTCTTCTCCTCAACCAGAGAAAAAAGTGAGCTAGTTCTGTTCTTATTGGCCATTTAATTTTTTTTTCTTTCAGAACAGCAGAGTGCACCCTACTTTAACACCAAGGTAGCCTAGGATCCCGAGCGGAGGCGTTGGGAAGAAATCATGCTGACAATCACGTTGACATTGTCATTTTCAAAGACAATTTCAGGCCATTATGTGGAGCTGTCTCCCCTTTCGGCTGCGATCTCGCATGCAGCCAAACACAGAGGGGGGAGACGTAATAGTGGCATCATTAAAATGATACGCTACAGACTTTTGGTTTGGTGCCGCCAGACACTCTACTTCCAGCCGGCTTCGCTGTGAAAATCGCGGTTCTATTCAAATCAAATTCCCATTCTCGCTTTCTAGTTCCCATTATCCCTTTAGGGGGCTCAGAATCACAGGGAAGGCTACAGCTTCCTAACAGAATTGGACAGGATATTATTTTCACATTTTGTGAAAGCTGTCCTTGGGGGGGAGAGAATAGTTTAAACATGCTGAAAATGGTCTTGTCTGCCAAGTCACGGATGATCTTTAGGAATGTAAGGGCTATGCTAGAACTTTGGTCAGTAGGTGACTGGAATGATTGTCAGAAAAAAATAGTATTGTAATGGTATTGTATCCATTCATTATAGAGGAAGAGAACAAAAAACAGAGAGGGATAGAGAGTGGGAGAAAGAAAGAGATCAGACAGATCAATAAAATAAAAAAATAACACAGGAACACTGAAAAATGTTAATGATTAAAAATATTGATTAAGCATGCACATTTTTTTATCATCCAACTTAAATGTAGACTGAACTAGGGTGATTTTCATACAAAAACTTGTAAATCTACAGAGGATTTCATAAAATTCACATGGTAAAAAAATCAATATGATCAATGTTTTCCTCCCTCACTGCCCACTCCAGTGTCTCAAATGTTTTGTGTGCTAATCTGCATTGCTTTGAGAACTGAGGAAAGAGTAGCAATGTAGAAATTAAATAATATACTGGGCAGAGTAGCCATAAAAAAACACTTAAGTAAACATATTGTTACCTCAGCAAAATATTACTCAAGTTGTCATCCAAATAGTTGCTCAAGTAAAAGTAAAAAAAAGTACTCCACAAAAAAGTTACTTAAGTAGTGAAAGTACTTCTTCTTCTATTGGTTAACTTGTCTGAGCATGCCTTTGCGCGCGTGGAGGGAAAGGAAGCGGAAAACGATTTTTTTACAAGCCGAAAAAGAGGGAATGACTCATGAAATACTCGTCGAGAGTCAGTGACCTAGATTCCCGAGTCGAGTCCGAGTCTTTAGGTCACAAGTCTGGGTCGAGTCTCGAGTCCCATTTTTGGTGACTCGAGTGACTCCCGAGTCGAGTCTTTTGACTCGAGTCTGCATCTCTGGTCAAACTAAGTGAATAGAATGTCAATTTATTATTATTTTTACCTGCGCCAGTGCGCTGCCGCGAAGCAGGTTATGTTTTTTAGCAACGTTGGTTTGTCCCCTTGATAACTGAAAAGGTTGTGCACAAATCTGGATGAAATTTTGCAGAGTTGTTGGAAATGACAAAAGAAAGAAGTGATTACATTTTGTCATTCTGTAGCCTCTAAGTAACATAATCATACTTAATCACCAACTTACCGATAGATTGCTGTGCGGTCAGGTGACTAGACTTCTGGGTCCAGGGGCCGCTGGGAAATGTAGTTGGCATGTTCATCGGTGGGGTCAATCGCGATCACGCTACTCTACAAGCACTTGCATTGATAATGGGTTGCCACACATACTGCTAGCACTAACAGTACTATGTTTTTGTACCACTACAGCGCAGGTTTGCAGGTTTGTTGTCTGACTGGCTTAGCCCACGCCCACAAGGAAGTGACAAAGCTGTGGCGTCATCATGGCAACCGGACACCACTCCGCACAGGTCGCAGAATAGCGATCAAAACTGTAGAGGTACTTAAACAAACCTTATTCCTATCATCGAACTGAAAAGAGGTTATTTAATTGTACATGGTCTGACAGAATAAACGCCAACCATCGATATGCATATACACATCGTATATGATACCACCAAAATGTCGCCGCCAAGATGTGATGTAACCGTGCGACAACAACTATTATGGGTTTTAAACATTCAAACTTTTTACGGGCGGGTAAGCGGGCGGGTAAGTAAATATATGGGTGGGTAGACGGGTATTAAGTGAATTACGAGTAGGCTTGTGTTTCCCACTGCATGTTAAACAAACTCACCTTCACTGCACACACTTGTTATAATGCCCCCCCCATCGTGGGACTTATGGTTTGCTCCGTATATGCTTTCATCGCTTTCCCCGCGCTGAGTTAAAAACGAGCCCAGTGTGGTGTCAGCGCTCAAGTGGGAACCGTGGCACCATAGAATATATACATATGTATATGGGCGCAAAACAGCCCCCTTAATTCTCACTTTACGCGCAAATAGGTTTCCATCCACAGCCTTTAGCATGTGAGATTCGTACATCTTCACGGGAACACATGCATGCGTGCAATTCCCGACCCAATCCCATGCTGCTCCGCCGGTTGCGTCCGGCTGATTCACGCATTCATCCCAGGGCGACATCGTAACATCACACATCAACGAATGCGTGAATCAGCCGGATGTTCCTACACGTCTAGAAATACTTTTACTTTTCCTTGTTATGTCTCCGCCGGGCACCGGTGCACACACACACACCGGGAAAGCCAGTCGGCGTGTATGCGCAGCGATTGGCTGTGTGTGTGTGTGTGTCTGTGCATGACGTCATGCGTCGAACACGTTCCAGAGGTGTGTCTGCATGGTCCAATCAGATGCCAGTATATTCTCAGTGTTTGCGCGCGTATGTGGGGTCTGTAGCTGACGGATTTACATACTGAGAATATACTGGCATCTGATTGGACCATGCAGACACACCTCTGGAGGAGAGATGAGAGGGAGAAAGAGAAAGATGGGAACGTGCGTGGGGCACTGCGTTTTACAGACCCCACATACGCGCGCACACAGGGAGAGGGGAAACGAACGAGAGAAAGAGAAAAGATGGGCACGGTGTGGCATAATAGTATGTAGATGAACTACAATATTATGTCTGTCAGCTGCGCTTATTTGCTCACGTGTTTGTCTGCGCGTCGTGTTTAGAGTCGTCAGAAGCTCACGCACTTTGCCGTCACCCTGATCTGCAAACATTTGTGATGTTTGTATTAATTTATTTTAGAGTCGATTCTTAATCGCTAACGGAAGTTCTCCCCGTGCGGAAAGCCATCCCCAAGGCGTGTCCTGCTTGCTGTGATGCGGCGGCGCAAATTGTTGGTGTGGACGCGGGGCGCAGCAGCCGGGTAGCAAAGATGAGATGTATAATCCTCCTCTGCTGCGGCGCTGTGACTACCCCCTTGGCGAATCAGGCAGGTAGCAAAGGAGCAGTATACGGCTCGCCTCTACTACCTGCCTACTACGCCCTGCGTGCATAATCTCTGTTTCCCTGTCTGTCTCACCCTCTCTCTGTGCGTGTGCATGCGCGTGTTCCCCCGCCGACAGAGACGGAGGAAGACGCACTGGAAACGTCCTTTCGCAATGTCCAATTGTCAATGCGTAAAATAATAAATATATAATTCAAAATATGTTGCCGTCCAGTGTTGCAGGTGCTGCACCCTCCCACCCTTTGTGCCCCCTCACTGGAATCTGCTCGGTCTCGGTGTGGTAAATGTGATGGTGCCAACCTAGATTCTAGTTGGCCGGGATGAGTGGCCGATAGGTGCAAGAACAGAACAGCGGACAAGCACAGCCAGTGAAAAATTATCAATCATCAATCCCATAGTCTGGCTGACAATTGGGGCACCACTGAAGACCAGCTCTCTCCATCTCTCTCTGTTCAGCCATTCGCATGGTGTCACTCAGCCTGCACCGTGTCCAGTGTTGGATGTTATCTTCCCATCACTTTCTCTGTCTTCCTCTCCTCCTTCCACCTGCCACTGTGCCTTGAAGGATTGTTTTTGAGAGTCCTTGGGATCTTGTGACATGTCCGTACCATTTTAGTTTTAGTTTTTTGACTGTGACTATAGATCTTCATGTTTTATTCTGTAACTCAACTCAAGAGTTGGAACTCTGCTCCCATGATGCAGTGCTTCACCGGCGTCCTCCGCCACTGTTTACCTTGGTTGCCAAACAATCGTCAACCCAGTTGTCATTTCACTCCTTCTGCTGCACAGTACAATATACACTCAACAAGTCCTAATGTCGCCTCAAACTCAAACTTTATTTATTTGTATAGAACTTTTCATGCAGAGCAACACAAAGTGCTTTAGAGAAACAGGACATCGAACAGAACAATGTTACACACAGCCTCCCAAATCAAACACACTCACACACACTCAACCATGGAGACACACACAGAGACACACACGCAAACAAATACTGTGGGCTGATGTACCGATGACGGTAACATCCTAGTTATAAGCTAGATCAAAGAGATGTGTCTTGAGCTTTTTCTTAAAAACATCCACAGTCTCCAGGGCCTCCGGAAGACCATTCCATAGCCGAGGGCCATAGAAGCTAAATGCGGCCTTTCCATGCGATTTGGAGTTCTCTGTTACTGATGCTGCATTCACAGTTCATTTCACTTCATGTATGTATGTGCAGGTGCTAACTGTCGCTCATTTGGTAGAGGGGCCGCTCCAACGAACGCTGGGTTGAAGACCTAGAGGTTGCTGGTTCTGGGTCAAACAAACAGACCGTGCCAGAGTGGACTCCAGCAAGACCCTGGAGCCAAAATGGCTCACAACTAGTCGTGGTTGAGTACTGCCATTTTTGGTTGAATGTGGACATGTTTTGTGTTATCCACTACAGGGAGGTTCCCACCCTTCCTAAATGGCTCCATTCCGATAATCCGCCACAATTCAGCTGTTGTTAGACCGGATAATTTTGCTGTATCATTTGCTGTGATGTAAAATTTGAATCTCATAAATTTTCTGTTTATTTTGTTAGGGTTAGGCTAGGGGTAGGTGGTAGGAGGTTAGGGGTTTGGTTGGGGATTAGGGGCTAGGGTTAGGCTAGGGCTTTAGAGGGACCCTAACAAAACAAGCGGATCATTTTTTGGATTCACATCACGGCATATCGGAATTGAGAGTGTTGGACATGGAGGCAGATCCCTCGTGTTAATGCGAAAACCTTTGAACGGATGTATTTGTGTCAGTGTGTTAATGCTCTAGGGTAGGTTCATGAACAGATTAGGTTTCGGTGGCTGACACTTTCAAGTTGGCTGAAATCAAGATGTCCGAATTTTTGTATTTTCCATAACTTCTGACTGGGTGCATTTACAAGTTTTTTTTAGCTTTGTTTTCCTTCATAATTCTCATTCATAATTCATTCTCATTCATAATTCTCATTCATAATTCATAATTCATAATTCATAAAAATACAAATACAAAATAAAAATAAATATAATAATACAAATAAAAAATAAAAATAAGAAATAAAAAAAAATAAAAAAATAAAAAAATAAAAATAAAAATAAAAAATAAAAATACAAAAAAAATAATTCATAAATCAATTCATAATTCATAATAATTCATAATTCTCATTCATAATTCATAATTCTCATTCATAATTCATTCTCATTCATAATTCATTCATAATTCTCATTCATAATTACTAGTATTCAAAATGTAAAAAGAACTATATTCTAACACATCCATGGGTGCACGAATGTAAGCGATGGAAAGGGAGAAGCGGTGAAGGGAAAGAGGTTGATTTCACCGGTGACCTTGCCAGACACCGCTCCGTGTCACAGCCCATGCATTCCATTTGTTAGCATGTACGGCTCAGGTAAACAAGGAGCATCTCCTGGGATTTCTCTGTGTTCCCTGTTGGAGAATGAGGAACACACACTGTGAGGGCTGTTACTGCTACTAATGTCTAACATATATATGTG
>OMKY01255843.1:0-10485 GCA_900302395.1 Bregmaceros cantori
ATCAAATGAATGAGAGAGATAGAAAAAGAATAAAAAAGGAGAGGGAGCGAGAACGGATGAGAACAGACACTGGATTGGTAGGTGAGTGAGAGTGTGAAAGAGAGAGAAGAAAATGGAAGCAACTGAGTGTGTGTGTGAGAGAGAGGAAGAGAGAGAGAGAGAGAGATGGGGATAGAAAAAGAGAGAGAGAGAGAGAGAGGAAGAGAGAGAGAGAGAGAGAGAGAGAGAGTGAGATGGAGAGAGTTGGAGGTTGTGGAAGGAGTAGAGAGAGAGACAGAGAGAGAGAGAGAGAGAGAGATATGGGGAGAGGGAGAGAGATGGAAGAGAGAGAGATATGGAGAGAGACAGAGAGAGAGAGAGAGAGATGGAGAGAGTTGGGGGTTGTGAAAGGGGTAGAGAGAGAGAGGGAGAGAGAGAGCGAGAGAGAGAAGGTTGCACTGCTGCAATCAGCACTGACCTCATTTTGTTGGCAGAGCTGAGAGCGATGTCTGGGCCCGGATGGTTCTGTACCACCAGTCTACCAGGACTCGGAGGACCAGGTCCAACAGGGACAGTGGATGTGTCCGAAATGGCTCCCTATCCCCCATATGGGGTGCACGCCATGTTGTAGGGGTGTGTGAACTCTCCATGTACCCAATATAACTCACTGAAAGTATCCCACAATGCACCGCAAAAAGTAGTGAGCATCGATGTACCGCAGACGGAGCAATGTAGCCCATAATGCATTGCGAGATATATTAAAAATTACCTAAACTCCCCCCAAAAAAATACAGTGCGGCGGGAGTAAATAGCGACTGACCACGGAAAATAGTTATTAATGTAAGTACTTTTTATGATGATTGTTGAATTTTATAATTATATTTTTTATAATAATATTTCATAATAATTTTGACGGCGCCAACTCTAGTGTCTGAAATCTCGGCTGTTGCTGTTGAGTGCACTATAAGTGAGTGCACTATATGGGGAGTGGGGAATAGGGGATAGGGAACAATTTCGAACACAGCCAGTGTCCGAAGGTGCGTAGGGCACTAAACGGCCGCCATGTTTAGCGGGAATGGGATGTTGTTGACATCGAGGACAAGCGCAGACACACGTCATAGCCGCTGGCGTGTTGTAAGCTCTATGTAAGCTAAGCTAGCTCTATGTAGCATGCTTGGCTAGCTCTATGTAGCATGCTAGTCTAGCTCTATATAGCATGCTAAGCTAGATCTATGTAGCATGCTAAGTTAGCTCTATGTAGCATGCTAAGCTAGCTCTACATAGCATGCTTGGCTAGCTCTATCTAGCATGCTGAGCTAGCTCTAGGTAGCATGCTAAGATAGCTCTATGTAACCTGCTTGGCTAGCTCTGCCTAGCATGCAAAGCTAGCTCTATGTAGCATGCTATGCACCAAGTTTATCCAGGATCCTTCCGGACAATTCAGCAATTGACACAGGCAGTTACGGAGCGGGACACCCATCATCCGTCCACGGTAACAGCATCCGAGAGTCTCCCGCGGACTGGCGAATCAAATCACTCATACGATAATAATAGCAGGTGGCCGCACCGCAGACAACGAGGTGAACAAGATTATTCCCGGTGCTATCCACCAGAGTGTTTAGGTTTGCCTTCGGCCACATCAAAATACTCCTTCTACTCCCCGTTACTTTCCCTTCTCGACTCTGCTTACACCAGACCAACGACCGTGAACTAGAGCCCTGCGCGGGGCCCTGCGCGGGACCCTGTCGCGCCCGCTCCCACAGTGTTCAGTCCCGCGCCCGCCCGCGTCCCGCAAAATTTTTTAATTTTAGTCCCGCTCCCGCCCGCAACTAAAATAGTTTGTCCCTCGCCCGCCCGCAACTCCCGCAGGATTCCGAGTTCCGAGTAAGAACGGGGTCGGCTTTGGGCAGTAGGCGAACGTCGGAAGTCGGAACTTCCGTTAATACACCACTCTTTAGACCAGCATTTACTTCTGAAGTATGGTATACTTTTCCACTAGATGAGCTCTGCTGAGTCTCCTGAGTCATGATCGGGAGAGCAGAGGCGAACACGGAAGAGCAGAACGGAATCTGATTTTTTTTTTGTGATTTTATACATCCGGTGGAATGGTAGGCGTTAGATTGGAATCGGATACAAACGCTATAAGTATCCGATCCAAATAGGTCGAGGAGGAGCCGCATGCCGGCGGAGACTTGCGGAGCTGAAATAGTTTTTTTAAATGTTTTTAGTTTGCGGGACTGCGGCTTAATTCCGCTCCCGCCCGCACCCGCAATGAGCTTTCAATATTTGTCCCGCGGGAGTGCAGGGCTCTACCGTGAACCGCAAGGAATGCGATCCATTGGCTCTGGCTTGCCCGGCTAGTAAGCTCCACTGTCAGGGAGGATTCAGTGTAAAAGTACATGAACCTTGGCACGGGGGAAGGTAGCGTCTTTGACGGACCATTGTGTCTGATGATGAATGTGCATGACGTTCCTCGGGCGGGTGTTAAAGAGGAACATGGACGATAGATGGAGCGTCCTCCACCCCACGTCACACATGCAGCACCTAATGGAGGTCCCACGCCCCCCCCGGAGGCAGGCCGTGATTAAAGACGAGTCTACGCGGGAGCGGTCACGCGGGCCGAGGCGTGATCGTTAACATACGTACACCGCGCGTCCCGGCAACTCCCCGAACCTCTGGGAATACTCCCCCTTCATTTGTTCAAATTCCTTTGAGTTTATTGATCATTAGCTGTGTGCCAGCCCGTTTCAAATTTGCCACGTCCCAGTGCCAGAGTTTTTCTCCACAGGTGACCATAGATAGTTAAGTTATGCGTCCTCGTCAACAAAACACATGGAAAAGGAAACGTCAGACTAGAGACCTGCACGGGACTGATTTTCCCGTCCCGCGCCCGCCCGCTCCAGCAGTGTTTAGTCCCGCGCCCGCCCGCGTCCCGCAAAAAAATGTAATTTTAGTCCCACTCCCGCCCGCAAATAAAATAATTTGTCCCGCGCCCGCCCGCAAATCCCGCAGGATTCCGAATTTCCGAGTTCCGAGTCGGAACGAGGTCGGCTTTGGCCAATAGGCGAACGTCGGAACTTCCGTTAATACACCACTATTTAGACCTGCATTTACTTTTGAAGTATGGTATACTTTTCCACTAGATGAGCTCTTGAGTCATGATCGGGAGAGCAGAGCCAAATACGGAAGAGCAGAACGGATTTTTTTTCCCCCGCAACTTTATTTAAAATGGGAACGAGCGCCGCGACCGGAAATGGTAGGTGTTAGATCGGAATCGGATACAAACGCTATAAGTATCCGATCCAAATACGTCGAAGAGAAGCCGCGAAATGTTTTTAGCTTGCGGGACTGCGGCTCAATTTCGGTCCCGCCCTTTCAATTTTTGTCCCACGTCCCGGGACCCGCGGGACTCCCACGGGAGTGCAGGACTCTAGTTCTTAGATGGGTCTGTCTGCGTGCGTGTTTGTGTGTGCAGCGAGGACACGTTACTTGAGTCATAACACATTATCCAGTCCTCTGCACCAAATTCCTGCATGGTAATGCCAGTTTTATTGTCCACGTTCAGCATGTAATGAACAAATAATTGTCCTCTTTGGGATGGCCTTAGCTTGGTAGAGCGGCCGTTCCAATTAGTATTGAAGTCGGTGGTTCGAATCCTGGTTCCAACAGACATTGAACCCCAAATTGCTCTCAATTCATGGTCATGGCTGAATGAGAGCCATGACTCTCGAAAATGCTCGAAAAAGCTAGAAAAGCGATTATACTTTCCAAATCTTGCTTTCTTTCTAAAGAAAACCCAGTCAGTAAATGTTGATATACAGCCAAACAGACCTTGAAGGAATCATTTGCTTTTACCAGTAGTCTGGAAATTTCCTTTCCAACGTTTTTCATTTAATTATTTATTGACTGTGTTATTCAATGCTGTGTTAGTGTTGTCTGTGAGTTGAGGGTCATTCAGTCGAAGCGTCCAAGTAGACTTGGGCAAATAACATTTTGTTTGTCTGTGTACCGTGTGTGTTGCACCACTATTATCCTGAACTATAATTGTTACCCCTCATTGTAACTTACATGGTTAATTCAACTTGGTTGCCGGCTGTGGAGGCATCAAGGCCAAGTGCTCATACGATTCATGCACTCCTCCGGTCCCTTCATAGCGAAAACATTTAGGAAACATTCACATTAAACTTTCAGAAAAAAAGTCAACGAACCCTTATGATGTGTGTTTGATGCACTTTCAACAACTCGTCAATTGATCTATGGTTCTTACACGTTCAGGCTCGAGTAAAAAGACTCGACTCGCGAGTCACCAAAAACGGGACTCGAGACTCGACTCAGACTCGACTCGGACTCGCGCCCTAAAGACTCGGACTCGACTCGATAATCTAGGTCAATGACTCTCGACTCTTGACGAGTCTTTCACGAGTCTTTCCCGGCTTAAAAAATCCTCCGCTTCCTTTCCATCCTCCATTTCAACATTTCTTGAATAGTGAGCACTGCTTAGATACTTGCCTTGGTTCATTTTTTTTATAGCTTTGGGACACCTTGTTGTTATCAGTTAGCCGTTAGCTTTGGGTTGTTCACTGCGCATGCGCATAATCCCTGCCGTCACACGCCGAGCGCTATGTTCCTTGTATCGCTCGAAGACACCGATTATTTTGTTGTGTTACTTGTAGGTTACAGAAATGCACCAAAATTGAATCACTTTTGTGATTCATTTTATTTTGTCACTTCCATCAACTCTGCAAAAGATCCGTGCTCAATTTTTTCAGTTATCCAGGGGACAAACCAACGAGACCAAAAACATAACCTGCTCCGCGGTTCCGCCCCAGCGCAGGGAATTAACCTGCTCCAGACAGGGCCCCTGGTCAAGGCAGTGGCTCAGAATCTGAAGTTGGCCCCCTGGGCACTGCACCTCGGCTGCCCACCGCCCCCAAGGATGGGTTGAAGGTGGAGGAACAATTTCATTGTTTTTTGCAGTCTCAACACTACGCCACAGACACGGTACAAGACCCCATTACGCTGTCAGCTTTATGTGCGCTTTTTTTATTGTGTTGCGCCGTTAACGCCTGACAGTTTGTTCCTGAGCCGAACTTTAACAGGAGGAAATTGCGATGCCACAGCGGCAAACGTCACGCCCATGTAAGGAGCGTGACATATTGAAATGAGAAGGCAATTAAAGACCTGAGGAAAAGGCTGTATTTAACGGCCACAGTATATATAACCCACTTGCGCTAAATTGTACTCTAATTGTCAATTTACGTTGAAGAGCGTTTGCATCTTTGCCTGTCATGGCCTTGCAGATGCTGGTTAATGTGAAGAATGAAGCTTTGCACAGCTAGCCAATTAACCGGTAGAACTTAAGGAGTTATTTATGCGTGCACCTTAATTACACCGCTATATACGTTCATGCATTAAGAGTGGACGAATCCAGTAAGGATTGGCTGAGAGCCGGTGTTTGAATGCATGAAATTAAATGTTGGATAAAGTGTGCCGTGCATGGATGTGAGATATGGCTCTCAGACCCATTTCTATATTTTAAGTCAGTTTTCTAGGCCATTTTATTGACAGGGTTACTGCGAAAGTGGGATGAGAGAGACCGGGGGAAGAGCTTGCAGAAATGCCGGCGGGAATTTGCGATGCTACCTGTGAACTAAGTCACAGGCACTATAGTGTGTTCTGAATGCTGGTCTCTTACCATCTCCCAGATTACTTTCTTGAGTAAGAGTAAAATATATTTGTTAAAAACAGGGCTTTGAACCGGTTCAAGGAACGAAAACCGGGAACTTTTAGTATTTTCCAGGGAACAAAAACTTAACCGGAAACGTTATTATTTTTTATGTTCCGGAACGGGAACACTTATTTAAAATAATGGTAACCGGTTAATACCGGTTTTATTTCGTTCCTCAAAGGAGTGTACTTGCGGATAACTTCAGAAATAAAACAAGAGTATTTATAAAATCTACGATACAGCAGTGAAGTAGGAATCGTTGCGGGACTCTGCAGCATGTTGTTGTGGGTTCGACCCGACACGCAATGAGACCTCGGCTGTAGAGCGCTACCAGCGGGCCTCTGTGGCGAGTCGCTTTGGGTTCGCTGCAACATATATTACACAGCATTAAACAGCTGACAGGAACGAAATTAACCGTTCCGGGAACAATATTTTTTTGTTCTAACCGGTTCAGGAACGTCAATTTATTGGTGGAACACATAACCGGAAACGTTATAATTCTGTTTCTGTTCGGAACGAAACGCTTGGGAAAAAATATTGGTTCAAAGCCCTGGTCCAAATACAATGTTTAGGTCTAATTAAAAGAGGGTTCAGGGATGAATCCACTCAAAAAATAAATTATTTTAAATTATAATTTGAATTTGCCCTCCACAGCTCATTGAAGACTCGGGCGTAGTCGACAGTACGGGAGGTTGCCTCTCTCCGCGTAGTAGATCAGCTTACGACGGCTAACCGGGCCGGCAGTACGGCTCGAGTCTCGATCAGTGGAACACCGATCGAAGTTGCGGGTACCGCTTCCTTGAAGTACTAGTGTGCTTAAGGAAACGTTTCAACATTTTTTTTCCCAAGTATGGACGCTTTCTTCTCTTTGCGTAGGTAATCTGCTCTTGTCACAATATAAACGTCATAGTCCATTATATAAATTATACAGTTAATAAGCAGTTACTACTGCTACATTCTAACATATTGGCTTTTCACCCAATCTTATGTGTTGTCTTTATTGTGTTAGGGCCATGACACTGGGACTGCAGACTGCCATTGGGAGTAACAAATATTAAACATGTGTGAGCAGAGAATGGTACAAGCAAGGAAACAATCACTGGCAACTAGTCAATTTATCAAATTAGTTGGTGATTATTTTAACAATCGATTATCCTCAACAGTTGCAGCTATAAGTACTTGTGAATAAGAATTTCTCCACAACTCGACTGGTGCATAAAACTATACTGGTGGTCTCAAACCCAATAATAAGGCATGAAATTGACCAGAGGGGCTCGTGGAAACACCTTAACATCTTAAAGTCATTGTGGCTGTGCCAACAGTGTGCCAAGTTGCAAAGGGTGTGTGTGGGGGGGGTACTTTGAAGACACTAAATATAGCATGTTTCACCTTATTTGGCACCGGCTTATGTTTACGACGTAATCCCATATGTCTCCATTCATAGTTCTGATGCCTGCAGTGAGAATCAACGGTGTAAATAGGTTGCCCTACAGTCACTTGCCTAAGGTGGGACAGTGAATTGTGGTGTTGAACAGTTGAACTTAATGGTAGACATGTTACCATAGTCTCACCAACATTCATTAGTTTATGGAGGCACCAGAGCATAGGTGTCCCACAATAGGCCAATCCACCCTAGTCTGTGTTGGAAACCCCTTCTAAATGAAAATGAAATCACTACTGGTGTATGTAGAAGGTATTGATTTTATCATGTGATTCTGATGAAAAAAACACCTCAAGAAATCCAGACGGCCAAAATTGCTGCTTATGTCCAAGAGAGCTGATGAATATGTCCTTTGAAATCGCTCACTCTTCTGTATACAGTGCACTACGTGGGGTGCATGCCATTTTGTAAGGGTGTCCGAATACTCCATGTACCCTGTATAGTGCACTCAAAGTATCCCGCAATGCACCGCAAAAAGTAGTGAGCATGGATGTACCCTAGACAAACAATATAACCCATAATGCATTGCAAGAGGCAATAGAAATGACCTTCACTTATTATAATAATTTTGATAGCGCCGACTCTAGTTTCCTAAATCTCGGCCGCTGCTGTTGAGTACACTATAAGTGAGTGCACTATAAAGGTAGTACGGAGTAGGGGAAAGGGCACGATGTCTTTCTCGCTGCTACACACAGTTCAGAATGCTGGACATTCTCCGAGACATTTGGTTGTTTGTCAAACGGTTTATAGATTTATGGTTTTATGACTAATCATTTGGAAAGGATTACAGACTAGACCCCAATCTCTCTCTGAGCAAAGACCACAATATTTGCCAAATTCCAGCAAATGAGGTCCCAAAGCAGGCAAATAATTAACTGTGCTGTCAATTAAACTCCATGCTATATACTTTAAAGTTACAATCTGGAAAGTACTGCAATATAATTACATGTTGCATTTTTTTTTACCAAATACAAATGTTGTGATTGGATGGAATCAGAGATGTGACGAAGTCCCTCTTTCAAGTCTCAAGTCTTAAGTCCTTCTTGGGCAAGTCAAGTCAAGTCCCAAGTCAACTCCAAATCAAGTCATCATTAACATGCTGTCATTTTAGCCCCAGAATCTGATTTTAATAAAGTCAAACGCAAGTCATAGTTTTACATTTATAATAGCATTGTTTGATTTTTTTGATTTTTTTAAATTTTGGCTCATTCTGGAGCCAAAATTACAGCATGTTAATGATGACTTGATTTGGAGTTGACTTGGGACTTGACTTGCCCAAGAAGGACTTGAGACTTGAGACTTGAAAGAGGGACTTGGTCACATCTCTGGATGGAATAAAGAAGGTTGTGTGCTCTAGATCAGGGGTTCTTAATCTTTTTCAGCAAGGACCCCTTTACCTGGCTTAAACTAGCTCCGGGGACTCCTTCATTTTAAGGGTTACAACTAGTGTTGCACCGATACCATTACCAAAAAGTGCTGTTGGTAGTAACTTCTTCCCGAGGGTTGGGAAGAAGTTACTAGTGTTATCGCCGTAATTTTTACATGCAGTCTATGATTAATAGTATTGGAGGAAAATTATAAAAAGTAATAACACATTAAGAAGTATTTCATTATTTTAACATTTTATTGTTTGGGGGATATTGGGGTAGTAACTGAAGAGTTCTGATGCAAAAACCCCTTACTCCAGTTACATTTTTTCACAAAAACATTTCATTTACATATTCTAGATTTAGACAAGATTCCGGCAGTTTCCGCCGTACGGCGTCGGAAAAATGGTATCGGCCCGATACTGGGCGTAGATACTCGCCGATACTGATACCACAAAAAAGATGCCGATACCGAGTACGTCCGTTACCGATAGTGGCATCGGTACAACACTAGTTACAACAACTTTTTTTGCATCTGGAACTCTAATATGGCAGTAACATTTGGAATACTGTGGAGAAAAGTAAATAAAATGTGTATCTTGGTGCTACTTAACAAGGAAACTCTGCCAGTGTTGTTTCATTTCTTGAAAAATTCACTTACTGCTCCCAGGTGGTGGCTGTACCGTATTAAATGCATATATCTACACGTTTAGACCTTTTGCGGAACCCTGGTTTTAAACTGCAATCCCTGGGGGTCCCTGGACCTTTGGATAAGAATAGGGGGGCTAGAACTGATCTAACGTGAGAATGTTCAATAGATTCATTTGATTCTCTATTATAATCAGGGCTTTGAACCAATATTCTTTCCCAATGGGTTTGTTCCGAACAGAAACAGAATTATAACGTTTCCGGTTATGAGTTCCACCAATAAATTGACGTCCCTAAACCAGTTGGAACAAAAGAATATTGTTCTCTGAATGGTTAATTTTGTTCCTGTCAGCTGAAACACGGTGTTTCACTTCAAGCTGACGCTCACCACGGGCGAGGCTGGGAAGGGAAGCAGTACAGCGGCAGAGACTGGTGGCGCAGTAGATGCCACGCGGGGCACTCGGTGGTGCGGTGGGGACAGGGGGCTAGGAAGGGAAGTCCCATGGAGGCGGACACCACACAGCCGCACCATGTTTCAATGAAAACTGAGCGACAAAGTAAAACCCGCTGTTAACCAGTTTTAAATAGTTGTTCCTGTTCCAGAACATAAAAAATAATAACGCTTCCAGTTTCGTTTCTGTTCCCTGGAAAATACAAAAAGGTCCCGGTTTTCGTTCCTCGAACCGGTTCAAAGCCCTGATTATAGTCCACATATTGCCACTTGGCCTGGCGTGATCTACAAGACGCGTTTAAAAAAAATGGATAATCTTTGCTTAGGAACATTTGGTGAACTTGCTCCTACGTCTGATGTGGCCATTTCCCCAGGCAATATCCTTGCAATCCATGCTAATCACGTTGGCATTGATGATAGTGCAGTACACATTTTGATCTACGATAGGGCTGTTGCACGGTGACGTCGTGGCTTAAGGCTCCTGCATACTTTCAGGGTGGGGTGGGGAGCAGCCCGCCGCAAAGGTGATCACGGGACCGCCGTCGCGGCGGTTTGGGTAGAAAGTGGTCATAGTTCCAGATCACCGCGGTGCCCCGCCTGCCTCTATTCCCTCTCTTCTATTATGTTCTCTGTCGCTGTTATGTCGCTGTCTATACACACTGTATGTTGTTGTTGTCTCGCTCTTTTTCTCTCTCCCTTGTCTCCTCTCGTCTTGAGCGAGAGAGATTCTCAGGCCTGCTTGCAAAACGGGGACCGCCCACTCTCCGTCTTGACCAATCACAGCCGCGAGGTGAAGTCGGTTAGTAGAAACAAGGGCTATGGTCAGGATGAGAGTTGGGGAGCGTCCCACCGACAAGTACCGAGGCACATT
>OMKY01255852.1:0-14869 GCA_900302395.1 Bregmaceros cantori
ATCACTAGAGCACAACTTTATTCTGGTTATGTTCTTATCGATATCCCTAAATAACAACACATATCAGTGGAGCAGAACTTTAGAATTCTCTACGCAGTACGAGTATCATCCCACAGCAGCAGCAAGTGCTGCTGGCAGAGCGTACCATCATCCACTCTCCAGAGCGGAGCGCTCCCCGACTCATTTACCGATCCTGATACCGATCCTCATTTACCGGGACAAAATCACGAGTCCTAATCTTTTGGGCAAAAGTCTGATCGGCACCCGATCACCGATCTAAGGATCGGAGCACCTTTAGTGCAAACAAAAGACAACTTGCAGCTGCCAGTTTTGAATACAGGGAACTTCAACCTAAAATAACCCAAGTTGGGGGGGTATACCGAACCCTGTTGAAAAAGCATGGCAGCCTTCGGAAAAAACAAACAACTCCTTACATCAAAACGAGTCCCGCTCCACATCAAAATCTACAATACATTCATCCTACCAGTAGTACTATACGGCCTTGAATGCGTAAACTGGACCATAAAATTGAGCAGTACAATTGAAACATTCCAGAACCACATGCGATGGATGACAGGACACCGCCTTCTAGACCACATTGAAATAAAAGAACTCCACAGATTAACCTCACTCATACCAATAATGCCAATAATCAAAAGCAGAACCCTTAAACTCTACGGACACATCAAGAGATCCCAAACAGGACTGACAAAACTCTGCCTCGAAGGACTAGTGGCCGGCAAGAGAAGCAGAGGAAGACAACCCAAAAGATGGCGCGACAACGTCTTCAAATGGTCAGGACTTGACCTACCAACCCTCAACAGAATTACACTGGACCGGAAAGCTGACCCATGTTGGTGCACATTCTGCTACAAGCGGAGAAAGTGAACTATGAATGAAAGAAATTGAGATCATCAACAAACTGTCGCCATCATTTTTTCTCTCAGCCCTACCAATGCCATTGACCCTGGTGCTAAACCGGACCTAACAAACTTTAGAGACATTAGTCCCTCCCACACACTGTCTCTAACCCCCGCACACAAATTGATTTCTACGAGCGTCACCCAACCCATCCCTGCACCGCTGGTGAAGTGGAAACACGGTGGGAAGGCTGAATTGTCTATTGATTAGTCAGGCGGTGGGCGTTGGAGATTAGAGGAGGACAGGAACACCAATCCACCCACACGTCTTGATTTAAGTCCATGTGGCCAACGTGTTTTTATCCACAGTGCACATCCTGGCGTCTCCTTGGCCAGTTGTATGATTATGGCTGTGTCCCAAACGGTTCCTTGGTCCCCTACAGAAATCTGGATACTTTTGCCATCTCAGCCAATAGGAGGCGCTTGAATACCAACGGAAGAAATGATTACATTTTGGTGTATTTCTGTAGCCTACAAGCAACACAATCATACTTAATCACCAACTTACCGATAGATCACTGGGCACTTACCACGGTCACGTGACCAGACTTCTGCCCCACAGTGGCCGCTGGGAAATGTAGTTGGCATGTTCACCGGTGGCGTCAATCGCAAACGCGCTAATCTACGAACACTTGCTTTGATACATACTGCTAACACTAAAAGTACTATTTTTTTGTACCACTACCAAACCACAGGTTTGCAATCTCTGAGTTCTTCTAGTTTCAAATATACAAAGGTATAAATAGCGTCTCTCTCTGGTGACAAGGCTTGGCAATTTTCTTTGAGGGTCGAGACATGCTGTGAACTCCTGTCAGCCCATATCAGGCCTACTGCACATTTTCATCCTGCTGTTTGGAACGCCTCCTATGGTGCGCGTGTTCGGCACTTGTTGCTTCACGCACATGTGGGTGTGTGTGCGTGATTGGTGGAAAAGGCAGGGTATACCAGCTGTGTAATTAGCCCTGAACAATGAAGCTGAGGGTCGAGCAACACTAGTCCGTGTACGAGGATAAGCTACGGTAGTAGTCAAGCCAGAGAAAATACACATGAACCAGCGAGCACAGACCAGTGTTACTGGTCTGTGGTAAACAGGATCAACAAATCAAATCTCGGGGCTGGCTCTGTGGCGCAGTTGGTTAGACTGCCATACACTCTTGTGCCTGTGGCTTAGATTCACAGTGCAGGCAGCTTCCCGTCTCCGGAATAAGTATGCTGCATGTCTGCTTCCCCGCTCTCACCCCCTCCCCTTCACACTAACCCTTGTCAATAAAAATTAAAAAACAAGCTTGTTGATCGATGATTAAAGACCACTATATGTTGTGAAAGCATTGCCACGACTCAGCTCGTGCCAATGCACAAACTAGGGGCCCCCCCTCCGACACTCATGGCATGGATTCAGACAGTCGTCGGCCCGTGCAAATACCCCGGGGTGTCAACAGCCGTGGCGGATGCGAGGGCTGAGAAACTGGATCCATGTATCGGGAGGGTCAGGTTCTGAGTCCTTGACTTAGTTCTAGTCACGACGCTTGTCGCGTTCGCTGGATGCCCCGGGGGAAAATCTTAAAATACAACACACAAGCTGGGGGGAGGTGCCCGTCAGCCCCTCGGGGCTGCATGCCGTGTAGGGGATGGAATTTTGAAATGTTCACGACAAAAAATTGCGACCAGGTCGTTACGTAATTGCAACATGGCCGTCAACGCTTTGAGAGCTTGTCGGGACGATGCAGTACAATAACGGACAATGCGTGCCGGTTCGCATGCAGAGTGCTGTAGTGAAATGCAGAGATGGCAAGTAACGAAGTACAAATACTTAAGTACTGTACTTAAGTAGAATTTTGAAGTATCTGTACTTTTAGAAGTACTTTTTCCTGTGAGTGCTTTTTACTTGTACTGAGTAAATTTTTTACAAAAATATCTGTACTTATACTCCTTACTTTTACCAAAACAGACTCGTTACTTTTTCTCTTTTTTGCACATTGACAGGGTACAATAACATGCATAATATGAGCTAGTAGGGGGCGCTGATGCACCGAGTACAATCCCAGTTATTAAGTTAATGAATAGTTTTCATTTAGTCCTGAGATATAAGCTAAACAAGGCTAGGTCAGTTAGTCATTTATTCAAATAATGACATTGACAAACTAACGTTGAAAAAAAAAATGCATTTTACAATTTTCTTTTTAGTACTTTGTACTTTATACTTTCAAAAATACTTTTGAGTACATTTTAGAGCTTGTACTTTTTACCTTATTTTTAGCATTTAAAATTCGCATGAGATTTGAGGAGGAAATCAAATATAACCGCTTCACGCACTCGCCCTACAGTACAGATACCGCTGAGAAAGATAAGCTATTATTTATTCTGCCAGTACTTCCGGAGTATGTGAAAGCCTATTAATTTACTCTCTTCTCTGCCTCAAAGCCAGACAGGTAATTGTACTTGTGTGCACACAGGGTCCAGTGCACCAAGCACACACCTTTAACATACATTCATAAAGTAAAATTGAATGTTTGATGGTAGTCTTAATAACCACCATCAGTAATCACCATCAGAAGACTGTCAGAAATATTATAGTTATGCATAAAGAATATATTTACATATATTTATATATTTACATATATATATATACATATCTCCTCATCCTACTGGCACGCCGACCACAGGTTGGAAACATCTCATTACTAAGTGGTCCCGCCTTATCAGTTGTAAGCTCACTGCTACAACTCCCAACATTCCAATAGATAGCTGGCTAACACCTGCAGTTCACAATAGACAATGCTAGCTTGTTTTCATCTTAGAAAGTTAGGTTTCGTTTTCGGAACCTCGCCGTTCTCTCTCTCTCTCCTCGTTGCTCGCCCAAACTTGAAGTTCCGTGTGATTGGCTAAAAGCCTCAGTTCATGTTCTGTATATATCGAAGTGTTTCCTGATTAAACGCCAGAGCGTTTGGATGCACCTTCAACCTGTGTCGCGTCCTTGACGTCTCTCCACTTGCCTTATGACCAGATGGATAGTTGGGCTATGTATACTGGGAAATATTAGTTCAACAACAATATTATTATTATTAACAGTTTTATTATTTGTTTTTTTTTAATTTTTGAATATTGAGTGGGAATATAAGTTTATATTATATAAGTATTTTGAATATAAGTGGGAAGAAGTAACTCAAATACTTAAGTCCCCCTTCAAGTCATGGCCTAGCCAGTGATAACATCTTAACAGGTGTCTGTGCATTCCGTTGAGACGCATTGCACGCCTGAAAGCTTTTTAAGTAGCGCTAAACTTTCCCAGCAGGACTCGGCTGCGTGAGTCACAGCATTCTCAACAGGGTACTGGCAAAAAAAATCCATTATTTATTGTCAAGGGGTAAAAAAAAAAGTGCTTATTTTCCACGTGGCTGGGATTATAATGAGAAGAATTATTCTGAGCACATGCCCCCGGCCTCCGGTACATTGTGGAGAGGCTATATCTTCTAGCAGCCCCCTTCACAAGCGCCCGTTCTCTGCGGGTGGCGTCATTTGCAGAGCTCCGCCAACGACTTAATTTCCAGAGCAATCATTGTATGGGTAATGTGTAAGAAAACATAACTTAGGGCAGCCTCACTGCAATAATTTATCATCAGTTTTTTTTTTTTCTTTTTTTGGCTTGGCTTTAATACCATAGAAGACAAGAGATTTTATTGCATTATATTGAAATTATTTATCAGCAACAGCAGTGCAACAAGTGGGTATCCGACTTGTCTGCTCACGTAACTGTCAGTGATTCAGTTAAATTGTGTTTTGTTTTTTTTTAAGTCCCTGTTCTGACATTCTGGGCAGCGTTGTCTGATGTTAGGAGCAAACGTTGGGAGACGTCCGTGGTGGTTGAGAAAGAGCCAGAAGAGTGCCATGACAACATTGGTGATTGCCGGGAATCGTTGGAGGACACTAGCCTGGGGGCAAAAAGTTCTGAACATGCGTAAACATTTGGGTTAGGGTTAGGGGTTAGGTTTAGGGTACAACCTTCAGTCTATAGAACCTTCGGTCTCAAGCACAATTGGTCTACAAACATCTACAAAACAAAGTCTACATCTGCCATCAAAGCCTTCTGTTATCTGTGGTAAATATTTGAATCAGCATTGAAAAAAATACAAACCTCAACCAAATAGCACCAATGTCTATAAGAGTGTGCTGTCTGCACCTCTCTGGCTTGATAAATGGCCTCTGTCGCATTTCGCTAATGAGTTTATGACCTCAATTGATACTTAGATAGATTGATAGCCCCCATCCGTCAATACAGCATGACGCCCGTCCTGGCCATTATTGTCCCATTTAGAGCACCACCATGATGTTCATTGTGACCATTATCCTCACATTTAGGCTAAAATAAGACCCGAGTCTCATTAGGGCATGTTCGACATCGTGGCACAACACACTGGCAGCAAGCTCCACTCAGGGCTGCAGTTGGAATTCTGGACAGAGGCCAAAAGGATATTCCAACTTGCTGGCTGCCAAGTAAAAACAGTGCTCATGGCTTGGTGGGCGTGGACGCTGTTATGATTCGTACAGCGAGAGATAAGAAATTAAGGACTCTGTCAGGAATGCAATGAAAGTTTGGATGACTGAATGGCGACCCCGCCGTCATCCGTATACTGCAACACAGGAATCGAACACAAAACACTTGTAGCACACAATGTGCGAATGAAAACAAAAACAGTTGCGCACAGGCAATAAGAGTCTCTGAACACGGAGAATCAGTGTCCGTAACGAACTAAAAATGTCTTAGAAAATGTACTCATCTCCGAGGTCTGGTCCGGGACCGGTGAGCCGGATCTAGAGGCGGAGACGAAGAAGAAGGTTCCTGCAGCAGTGAAGAGGAGGCTCTGGTTACCCCGATGACTGCTATAAACTAGACTGAGAGCTAAGAGAAGTGTAAAGAGAGAGAGAGGTCTGGCTATAATAAATCATAAACTGCTCCCTCGGTTCTCACCGAGTGAGGATCAGGACGTTGTGTCGACTCAGTGCCCGAGGCCCGCTTATGAAGGGGAGAGCGGCCAGTCACGGAGCCGCTCCGGCGCTGACAGCGGCCCATGACAGACGCTTTCCATTTCCCCCCTTTTTCATGACCGCCCCTCATGTCAGGGTTGGGAAGGTTGCTTCTTAAAAGTAGTCCCTGCAGTTACAAGTTAATTATAAAAAATAAATTGTATTCATTTACATAATCCTGTTACGTTTATTTTTTTTAATTTATGCTCTGCAAGGGATGCGTGGGCTACAGGCCGAGCATTAGATTAAAGAATTAAAGTAACCTTTGCATCGGATTATAGTGGCATGCATAGAATTTGCACCACTTTAAACAAGTTACTGGCTTACTGGTAAGTTACCGGTAATGGTAATATTTGAGTAAAAATCATGTTCAACACTGTAACACAGTCATCATCGCTGTCAACCATGTTTTCCTGAAACACCTAGCAGCCCTGCAAGGAATGACGAGTATCGATTCGTCTTGACACTGAAAAATACTAAAGCTGAATATTTTTTTTTTCAGAGATGAATAATTGACAGTTTGAAAGCCCACTTGGGAGCTGAATGGCGCTGAAATAAAGTCTGTCAAGAGCTTTCCTGTGAAAGATTTGCAGACCAAGGACACTGATGGCTTATAGCAGTGGAAATGTGTTGGCAACGGGATAATGTGGCTGTGTGTGTGTGTGTGTCCTTATGTCTTCTTTTGACTTGTTGCTATCAACGTTAGTATCCTCGATATCCTGTGCCCAGAGGGCTGTTACATTTCATTTCATTTCTTTATTTGATCAGGGCAGTGCAACATTATTGAACACATGTAAATGCTTCCATCTTCAGTCCATCTTAGGCAGCCTTGATGTCACAGAAATATAAAGAAGTAATTCAAATTAGAAGTAATTTTGTGATTTGACTTTTAGACAAAATTGTACATCTTTATGTACATTTACTTATTGTATGTTCTTTGCCTTATGATTGCTATTAAAGTGGGTGTTTTGCTTGGGTGCACGCCTGCGTTCCGACGGCTCCGCATTCCGACATGAATTATGAATTTCGGCGTATCATTTGCTGTGATGTAAAGTGTGAATCAAAACAAAACGATCCGCATATTTTGTTAGGGTCCCTCCAAAACCTGAACCCTAACCATAGCACTAATCCTAACCATAGCCCTAACCTTAACCCAAACCCCGAACCTAACCTTAACCTAACCCTCACAAAATAATCAAATCGTTTTTGGTTATCGAAACGTAGAGATGTCAAAACTGAGCATGTCCCCCCATTTTGCGTCCTCTTGCAGAACCAACAACATGTAAATGAATACAGCATCTGTCTTTCTACCTCTGTGCAAAGTTCTACAGCCTTCAGCAGGCTTCTCTAAAGTTGTTGAATATGGATCGAGGGCATTGATCTTTGAACTGTGAAAACAGCAGCATTTTGCGACTCAGTGACACTGGCTCCCCTGAATCCATAGAAATTATAGCAGGAATAAACAAATGTGTTGTGCCTGCGATTTCCCAGGCAGACAATTGAGGCTTATTAGTATGCTTTGGGCTCAGCATTATAACCGACTTGCTGTGCAGTGTTAAACAATGATAAGAAGTATATGGGGTGTATAGTTTTACATTATTTCAAGATGCTAGTAGTTGAGACTTTTTTTGCTAATAATACCATAAATGGGGAATTGGTTCAAATTGCACATTTCAAATGTATTCAGAACTCACATAAATACAAATAGTATAGTCTGATGAATCCCAATACATTATTTGAGAGAGCACAAAATTAAATATAAATAATGCACATGTCATTTAAGACAATATTTAGCAAATAGAGTTAAGAGTCACAGTATTGTCACTTCCAAAACACAAAACAATTGGCTCATCAGTTTTGAACTGGATCAATATTAAGAGTTCAACTTTAAAATATATTACTTTCAATTACTTACCATTTTACTGAAGGGATAAAAAAGAATATGTATAGATTAAATAATAATATTGGCACATATTGAAAGAATCAAATATATATATTCCATAGATGTAGGAAGATACAATGGCAGTGATACAACATGAATAGGCTCAAAGTGCTCCCAAAATAGCATACATATCTCGTAGATTAAACAAATAATTTTGACAGTGTTCTCTACTACGAACACTTTTTTGAACATTGTCTTTCACAGTAAATAATTATTTGTAAGATGTAGATGGGTCAAAGACGTTTAAGGCATTTCAGTCGCCCATTTAAAAAAAAAGAAAAAATAAGGATATATGTCCCAAATGTTTGGTATGTATTGTACATATGTATTTTAAAAAAATATATATATTTTTTTTGTGTTTTAAAACTTAAAAGGCCTTTAAAAAGTAATTTGGGGAGTGGTGGCCAAGCAGGTAGAGAGCGCGCCCCCCAGACCATAGGTTGAGCAGTGCCTATTTTATTTTATTGTTGTTTCTTTTATAAGCGACCTTCAGTGCCTTGAAAGGCACCTCTAAATAAAGTGTATTATCTCACACACATGGAATTTTAGTTGGGCGTGAAACAGGTCTCTCAAGATCAACAGGTAATGAACAAGGTCACAAAAAGAAAGCAAAGCACCACATAAGTTATAAAGTGGCATTGACACATGTGTATGATACATTTTGGCATATTTTTAAAAATGTGACATTTTCTAGATCGCAACTCAACTATCAACAGAGTAGGCTGTGAAAGCAGCTTGCTCTGGAATTTTTGTAAAACCGGCGTGGATGACCTGCATAGCTAAGTGTCGATCGCCGTTAAACGACAAGAAGAAGAAGACATTTAGTCCTCCTTAAATTGTGGTGTATAGTCCTCAAACCAGATAGAGTCAAGCACCCCAAAGCAATATTTCGTCTTGCTTTTTAGTCCTGTGCGTCTTGTACGTGAAAAATGTTTGAAAAGAGGCAATTTATTGACAATGCGCCTTATAGTCAGGTACATCATATACAGTAGTTTAAATAAAGTTAAGTAGAATCCAGGTCATCAGACATCGGTGAAAATTGAAACAAAACAAACAAAACAACAACAACAAAAAGGTTGGCACAAAAATAGTTAATACAGGGGTATCTAATCAGATACACACACAACACAACATATTGATTCAGCAGTTTATCCAACCTGGCACTCGTCCTTGACAATCAGGGCACAAAAGTTGTTTATTACATGTGATGAAAGTGTGTGCGCGCGCAGGTGTGTGTGTGTGTGGTAAATTTGTGTCTGTAAGATTTCTACCATGGCTGTCTTGTCATTTCATCTTCTGAACGTCACCTCCCCCCTCTACCCACCTCTCTCTCTCCTTCTCTCCTTCTTTCTCAATCAGCCTTGCCATCTCTCATTCTCTCCCTCCCTCCCTCCTCACCCCCCACTGTTCCTCACATTATCTGTCCCAATCCACTCTCTAGCCGTCTTCCTCTGCTCTCCCTCACATCTCTATTTCCTACTACAGCTCTATCTACCTTTTACCTCTCTCTCTCTCCCACCATTCCCATCTCTCTCACCCCACTGTGTCTCTCACATGATCTCTCTCTCACCACCTCTTTCTCTTTCTGTCCCACCACCACCCTCTCTGTCCTTCTTTCTCAATCGGCCTTGCCATCTCTCATTCTCTCCCTCCCTCCTCACCCCCCACTGTTCCTCACGTTATCTGTCCCAATCCACTCTCTACCCGTTCCTACTACAGCTCTATCTCCCTTTTTCCTCCCTCTCTCTCTTTCTCTCTCTCTCTCCCACCATTCCCCTCTCTCTCCCCCCACTGTGTCTCTCACATGATCTCTCTCTCTCATCAGCTCTTTCTGTCCCACCTCCACCCTCTCTCTCTTTCTCCCTCTCTCTCTCTCTTTCTCTCCCTCTCTATCTTAATACCTCCTCCGTCACCTGCTAGCCCAGCAACAAGGATAATCTCCGGGCGAGGAAGTCGTCCGTCAGAGCGGGAGGAGTCGCATTCTTGTGACCTGGCAGTCTCAGCATCGTCTGACAGACGCACCGCCGCCGCTATCAGGCCGCGCACGGTCGCTGCGCCGTGGCGGCGTACATCTTTATTTACATCAACGCCACCTGCTGTTATCCGCGCACCCATCACCGGCGCCTCCTTGCGTCTGCATAATCATATCAATACCTATCTACAAGAAACGAGCTTCGGGGTGCGTGAGGGGGGAGAGGAATCTGGCCCCACATCCTCTGCTGACCCTTATCCGTTTAAATAGCCATGACCACAGCATACTTTTCAAAACCCCACCGTCGGCACCCCCCGCCTGCTGACTTGTGGGAGGGTGGAGAAAAGAAACAGATTATAATTGTATTATAAACCTAAAAAGGCTGAGGATGACTGTTTTTTTTTGCTTAGGTTTTTAACTCTTTCATTGTCAAATATGAGACTTGAGTTTACTTAAAGCCACGCTCACAATGCCAAATATAATAATAGTTTGCTTTTGTGGCATTTTAACTGTTTGGGTACCAACCACGAGTATTAAAACGGGCGTCGTATTAAACCGTTTGAACTTGATAACCGACCAAAGCAAGTGAACGAACATATGTCAGGCATGTTGGTGGTGCTTGGATGTAGTGAAAAGAGTAATTTGGAGCGTGTATGAAAAAGCAAACAGGCAGAGAAATTAAAGATGCTGCATAGTAACGCTGCTGTCATGAGCCGCTCGTCCACGGGCGGCAACCAGGCGCCAGGTTCGTCCGTGGACCGCACCAGCACAGCTGGCGCATACCGATCTCGTCTCCGGAGCGGTTCTGTGATTGGCTGCTCTCCCCTTCTTAAGGGGGCTCCGGGCGCAGGTCCGACGCAGCGTCCAAGTTCTTCCTGGGTCAGTACTAGGTTGACAAGTTTATGTTTCAGATAGCTAGTGTGCTCCTGTGTCGTCGCCTGCTAGTCAGTGAGCTATCTTCAACTACAGGATCGACCTCTTCCACCTCCGGATCGAGCTTGCCGGTCACGGGCCAACAACCGGAGATGAGTACTCACACCAAGACTCTTATGATATGAACATTGTTTGTGTCCAGAGACTCGTTTACCTGTACACTGGTGATTTGTTTATTCCATTTTTGCACAAGTGTGTGCTGCAATTGTTTTCTGTTTGCTCCTTGATTTTCTGTATCAAACGGATGGCCTGGACAGGCATCCAACCTTTTCTCTGACTGAGTCCATATTTATTCATATTAGCTATACGAATCATAACAGCTGCAGCCCCATGCATAGTATTGTTGCTGGGGCTTAAGCACACGCAGTGCCTTGGGATCACTTCCCCTCACCGTCACTGCCCTTTCACACTAACACTGTCAACAAAATAAGAAAAAATTACATGAAAAAAAAAAAGTTTTCTTTATTCTATTATGTTACATTATATGTAATGTGTTATGTTATAGATCAACATATTTGATATAATTTTCACAGACCTTCGAACGCTCGTAGACTAAAATAGTCAGCAGTGAACGGGGTTGTGACCTCCTTCCCTAACGTGAAACGTAGTGAAATATATATTTCTTAACAATCAGAATATAAATCAGTCTTGCTTAACATGGTCCATGTCTGCGCCTGGTTCCCAGTGGTTTCCAGTGTGCCCCGCACAACACTGCCTAGCTTGGGACGGGTCAAATGCAGTTCACACACATACACACCAAACTTTGTTTTGCAACGACTATCCATCTTCTGCAGTGATAATATCTCTCCCGTGTTGCATCGGTGTCACTTCTTTTTTTTTTTTTTCTCCTGGCCTCCCGCTCTGCGTCGAGGGGTTCTACCATAATAAACCATAAATATATCGACTGGAAGTGCAACTTCTCGGCTCTCGGCAGCTGTTAGAATTTTCTGATCGAGCAAACTTCGGAGAAGTTACGACATTAAAACCTCCAGTAGCAGCCATCCAACCCTATGGATATTGAGAAACAATAAGACTCGCTTTCTCAGTGTGCGCCCTTAAAGGCATCCTGTCTGTGTTCTGGTATGTGTAATCCATTTTTATTTTTTTCAGGTCAATTATTTAATTCAAATGATTGTCAATATCTGCCATTTCAGCCATCCGTTGAGCCAGCCATCTCCACATAGTTTAAGAAAAAATAAATAATAAAAAATAGATATGTGTGTGTGTGTGTGTGTGTTTTTATAAGGAAATGTAAAAAATGTATATCCCAGGTGCCTGAGATATTAGCTATGACATCGAAACATCAAAGCGGCCGCTGGCATCCCTTTTAAACATGGAATTTCACACGAGCAGTCAATCCCCAAGCAAGCAAGCAGGGGGCACGCACCATTCCAAAATAACTCCCTTCTGATAAAGTTTGAATACCAAAAACAATCTGCTTATTTTGTCAGGTTTTGAAGGGACTCCACAAAATAAGCGGATCGTTTTTTCGTATTCGCAATTTACATCTTAGCAAATTATCCTATTAATTAATTCATTTTGGAATGCAGAGGCGTCGGAATGCAGGCGTGTAAACACAGTCAGCAGTGGTGTTTATTGCTCCAACACATAGCGACGCTGATTGCAAAACAATATTTAATAAGATGTCATCTAGCACCTTTATCCCCATTACGCGTTCCTGTTTCTCTCATCCACTCATCCCAGTTTCCGATTTAATCCTGTCTCTATCTCTCTCAATAAAGAATAAAAAACGGGGCTTGCATCCAAAAAAAAAAAACGTAAAAAAATAAAAAAGACAGAATGAATGGGATCCTACGGGAGCTGAAATAAAAAATATTAACGCCAAATCTGACGCGTTTGTGAAATTATGACCGCCCCTCACACAATGAACCGTTATCCTGACAATGTACATTAAAACATCAATTAGAAACTATCTTTAAATAGGTTAAAACATGCTGCTAAGATTGGAATATTTGTATTGGAAACTACCACAGGGCGTAATTTCCGGAGACGAGCCTCCCCCCATACCAACCTGGAAGTAGGCACGGACATCAAAACGAACACGGTGTCTATTTTTATATACAGCCTATGGTACGAATACTGTCCGGTGCAGAGGCTTGCTGCGACACTAAAAAGAGAGCCTTAGAGTTTATCATAGACTTTCTACTAGATTTTCTCAGAACGAAACACTCACCCAACGGTCTGATACACCGGCTATATTACATTCTATGATGCGACCCAGTGGCCATGTTCTCCCACTGCAATAATTACACATTGTACAAGCTGTGGAAATAACCATTACGGATGTTGGATGCTGGCTTCTCGAGACGCGTTCTCAGCACACTTTACTGCCAACGGGCTTGTCTCTCTGACTTTTATATAACTTTAATTTGTTTGCAATTCCCTAAGCAACCAAGAAGCCACGTACATTTTTTTCTCTTATCATCGTAGAGGAATTAGGTCTTGCAAAACAAATTATTATTGAAACAAGAACAGAGAAAGTTAAGTTATACTGTATGGGCTCTTTATCTTTTCTCCCCTCTCTCCATCCCTCGCTTCCCCCTCAGTATATTCATGTTGAGTTGCTCCCAATTTTTCTATAATCATTCACAAGAATGTGCAAAAGTGATTATAGAAGAGTTTTCTTATCACTTAATTGAATGTGAAAGTAACGCATTATCATCTGACTCCTGTATTGCAGTACAAGCATATCATGCGGGCAACAGGTTTCAATGTGTGCAAGCAATCAAGCAGCGAATAGAATGTCCTAAAAACTGAATATACTTCTCACAAAATCGGTTCTCTGGATGCCCCTAGTCCAAAGGTGATAGTGAATTATCAGGAGTCCATAGCTAATAAAAGTCCGGTGCAAATTGGGCTCCTTTTTTTTTCGTTCCTACTCTCACCTATGGTCATGAAGTGTAGGTCATGACCGAAAGAACTAGGTCGCGAATACAAGCGGCCGAAATGAGTTTTCTTCGACGGGTGGCTGGCGTCTCCCCTAGAGATAGGGTGCCGCCTGGAAAAGAGTCAGCTGAGGTGGTATCTGGTTAGGATGCCCCTCGAGCGCCTCCCTAGGGAGGTCCTTACATGCCACATAACCTTTAAATAGTACACGCGCACGTATGTACGTGCACATTTTGTGTTTGTGTGTAACTATTACACGTCAAAGCGCCCGTTCGGGCGTTTTGTCTGCGTGTTGCGGTCCTCCCAATATTCCCATTGAAATGCACCAGTGTCTGTGTGTTACACACGAAAGAAAACGATTCGAACATTTTAGCATGGGAGAAGTCGCCACCCTTAGGTGTCCGATGCGAGGCCTGGGAGTCACCCGTCACACAGACCGCTGAGTTGCAGCAGAGAGAGAGCGCGTGTGTGTGTGTATGAGAGAGAGAGAGATTGCCTCCGCGGCGGCTCGCTGGCCTCGGATTCGCGACGGTGCCTGACAGCCAGTTCTCCTCCCCCTCCGTTTGGAACAGTGTGCGCGTGCAACTTTGCGTGTGTCTATCCCGCCTCTATCTCGAATTACAGAATTACAGCTTTGACCGTGAAATTTAAAAATCTATCTTGTTGTCTGCGTCGCGCCTGCATACCTGGCGCTGTGTGTGTGTGTGTGTGCGGGGTGGAGGGTGGGGGTGTTGAAGAGATCGGAGGTGGACATCGGGTAGTTAAGTCGATAGTGTATGTGTGTGCGCGCGTGTGTCTGTGGACATCGCCCATCGCTCCACACCGTTCGCTACTACCGTTCGCTACACGCAGACCCAGGGAGCCGCCCGCCGTTATATCCAAAAGAGAGAGAAAGAGAGAGAGAAGACATCAACATATGTGCCAACAGTTCCCAACGGCTGTCGCTAAAGACCAGTTAATGTAACGAGTAGCGAAATGTACTCCAAAAGTAAAACAGTCTATCTCTGCTCCTCAGCCCCTCTAATTCATAGGCGCTGGTAGTGTTGGTGGTGGTAGGGGGCGGGTCTGTTTTCGGACTGCACGTTGAAGCTCTTCTTCGTTTTTAAAAAAAATGCAGTTTCAACCTAATACATTCGATTATTTTGTTAATTTATTATTTTTCTTTATTTTAGC
>OMKY01255857.1:1798-11936 GCA_900302395.1 Bregmaceros cantori
GTGATTTTCCATGTGTCAAATAACCATGGATAAAGCCTATGAAACAAAATCATAGCTATACACATTTTGGCTCCTTTTTTTTTCAAACTAGCATAGCTATCACCCGAAAACCTCGCAGAAGCCTTTGTAGTGAAGTTTTAGAATTAAAGTCATGAAAAAAAGACCCCATTTCTCCCAGGTGAATTTTATGAATTTTTCACCTTATTTTTTACTTTCTTTTTTTACTTAATTAAACATTGTTCTAAAATTATATAAAACCACTATGTATATGGTTGTGTGCGCTATTAAATGTAAACGTTTGGGACAATTTGATCCAGTAATTTCCGAGAAGAATGTTGATCGGGAGGCTTCGGAGGGGGTGGTTCGCTTGGTGGGCACACACAAGAAGCGGCAGCTGACGCAATGACAGTTGCTGTCCCTGTTCATAGACTGTTCTGAATTGACCAAACTGCTCTTACAACTACCATACCACACAGAACTATTATCCTTTACTTTATGTCCTTTGTGATTATTTTCTTTCTTCTATGTCCTATGTACAATGTCTGGGCAGTCTGTGTACCTGTGTCATTGGCAATGCCAATAAATCTGGTTGTGATTAAATACGCGGCCTGACACAGGATTGGAATTGATTGGTCGACATTGTGGGCCAATCAAAAGGTATCTAGTTGCCTGTTAGCAATGGTCCACATTGATTGGAGTGTCTGCTGGTATAGTTCTCGCCCAGCAGATAAGCAATTATAATATTATCTATAATTATCTAGTACAAGGAAGCATAACTGATGTGACCGCAGAGCTGAAATTAATATCTGAATTTTTGAATTTTGCAATGGCCTCACAGGAGCAGTTATAATCGTTGTGTATAACACCACTGCTGTATATTATACTAGTACGAAGCCTGCAGCCGCTTTTTTTCTCTCTCCCATCCTTTTTCTGTGTTCAGGCGTTGCCATGGTGTTGCACTCAAAGTGACTGTGTGAGATTTGGATGTTATAACAACAAGCCTACGCTGGGAGCTTCTTTTTCTGTCTAGAAAAATAGTGCTATTCATTTGGGAGAAATCACGTCGACACCGGCATCTGTACTTCAGGAAACAGCAAATCACGATTGCCGTTGTCTGAAATCAACCACGCTGTGATTGTTCTGTGATTGTTCTGTGATTGAGATTGATTCGGACGTGTGAACTACGTATGTGACTTTCAGTTCGAGTCAGACTTGTGGAACCTGGTTAGCGCATTAAAACAACACACAAGCATTCCAAAGCTGAGACTTCCATCATCCATCCACACCTATGCGACAAGACACAAATGGCCTGATAAGATACTAAACTAAAATACTAATTAGTATGTGTAGCTCAGGTGAGGTGTCCATGTAGAGGAAATGACCAGTCTTGACACGGGAATATGTCTAGAGGGTTCATTTATTAAGCTATACTGGACATTAGCCGGGTATCGACTAGCTAAGCTAAGCTATGAGCTAAGCGGGGAAACATGGCCGAACACCACACATGAGGAAGCGCCACTGATTTATAGTCGATGGGACGGGACAACTTGTAGCCAACCAGGACAATGGAGGCATGACTCTACAAGTCACATTCCCATAACATATGTTATAAAACATGAACGTCTCTCTCTCTCTGCATCTCATATGGAGTCTATGTATTAATATGTAAGGACTGTTAAGTGTCCCTCCCTCATCTCAAACTTTTATTGTCTCAGCTGATATCTAACCCATAACATAATGATAGTTTAATTGCAACAATGAGATAGAACAGATATACCTAATTAATCAGACTTGTGAATCATACTGTGAAAACTATTTCTTATTTTAGTATCATTCATTCAAATTAATAGCAACAATGATGACTGCTTTTCCTTGGTTCATTGTAAGATTCGCCCTGGTGTACCCAGCAAAAGTGACAAGCTTTCCGGCTAGTGCCAGATGGAGAGATCAGGAAACTGAGACAAAGCCCAACCCTGTCCCCTGTATGTTATGTTTAATATGTCAATCGTACAATTAGCCAGATGCACTCCAGTGAAATGTCTCACTCATAATTATAATATAATATAATAACAAATATGGGTGGCACGGTTGTGCAGTGGTTAGCATTGCTGCCTCACAGCTAGAGGTTCCTGGGTTCGAATCCCAACCCAGACAGGTCCATTCTGTGTGGAGTTTACATGTTCTCCCTGTGTCTGCGTGGGTTTCCTTCTGGCACTCCGTTTTCTCCCACCACCAAAAACATGTTCTATTTAACCTGCTCCAGTCAGTGCCCCTGGCCAAGGTGCGCCGCGGCTGCCCACCGCGCCTCAGGGATGGGTTAAATACGGAGGAAGAATTTCACTGTACATGTATGTATGTGTGACGAAATAAAGTATCTCTTAATTATTCTTGGCCAAAAAGATCTGATGACTTGATCAACTGAAAGAGTTTACAGCACAATACATTTGGAAACAAGTCCTTCATTATTGTATTGAATCACATAATCAAGTCGTGTTGTCCTCTCTCTGCAGTGGACGGCTGCACTGACTGGTCGGTGGACCTCTTGAGGTACAAGGTGCTGGAAGGTGAACCGGTGCGGATCCGTTGCGCGCTGTTCTACGGCTACATCCGGGCCAACTACACACACGCGCAGGCCGCCGGCCTGAGCCTCATGTGGTACAAGAGTTCGTCCCACGGCGAGTTTGAGGAGCCAATCAGCTTTGACGGCACACGCACCAGTAAGGAGGAGGATGCCATCTGGTTCCGGCCGGCAGAGCTGGACGACGTTGGACACTACTCGTGTGTTCTCAGGTGAGAGATTATTCCACGTACGAGAGAGGGTTGGTGTATAGCAGAGGTGTAAGACCAAAGGTTCTGCATGCATTCAAAATCAACTTACTCTGAAAGTATATCCAAAAACCACATGGGAAAGGCCATGTGTTGGTTTGTTTTTTTGTGATTATTGCAAATGTAAAAGCTGTGAAGTCTTGTCTTCATCCCCTCACCGCCTTGAAAGTGAAAGTACTGCATTTTGACATCTGGTAGGCATGCACACACATTGAGCCTGCAGCTTCACTGTAAACATGACTCTGCATCTTGTAAGTGAATACAAAAATTAAGTTTTTTTTTAAATGCTTTGCCATATCAACATTAAATGGAAGATGTGGGCTTAGCAAAAAGAACATGAAAATAACATGCTCAGTTTTACTAATAAAGTACAGTTAAAAATACCGGTAATTCGTTTTACCTACCTGTAATGGCAGCTCAGATAAGGTGTCCACATAGAGGAAATGCCTAGTCTTAACACGGGAACATGTCCAGAAGGTTCATCCATCAAGCTATACTGGACACTAGCTGGGCATTGGCTAGCCAACCCAAGCTACGAGCAAAGCAGAAAACATGGCCGAACCATAGACATCAGGAAGCATCACTGATTTATAGCCAATGGGACATCCGATGATGTCACACCTTGTAGCCAATCAGGATAATGGATGGCGTGACTGTACAAGTCACATTTCCATAACACTACCCTACGCAACACACATGAACAAAACAAAAACCTCGATATATCAGAATTGTGAAAAAAATAAAAATAATAATAATTCAGAGCTGAACCGTGCAGCCCTACTCTGGAAGTTATATATGGAACTTTGGCTGCCTCACAAGCCGGCCACTCAATTCAACCATTCTAATAATAATTTGGCAACTCGCCAGGGGAAACGTAGACGTAAAGTAGGGTGTAGTGGATAGGAAGAGGTATGGATCTTTTGGATATGGATACAAAGAAAGGCACATAAAAACGATGAAGGTGAACTCCTTTCAGAATTTCCGTTTGTTCTAATCTAAACTAAACTAAGTGATACTCTCTTGTAATATGAGTCCTGGAACACAGAGATTGTGTGCATATAGTCCGGGCTGAATATGAAGACGGAAATGGTAATATTTTCATATATCTGTATAGGCAAATATGGCTCAGGAGATGAGGCAACCAAATTATAAATATATAGGATTCATCAAAATTAGTCTAATTAGTAATGATTTCTAGGTTCAACTACTCAGTAATTATTGGTCTATCATTAGAGAAAATGTTAGCAAAATAGTTGAATAATATAAGAATTAAGGCAAAGCCTGCAATTGGGATGCTGGTGCTTTTTGTATGGTTGGATAGAAGGACAGTGGAATAGATCGATGCCAGAACTGGTGTGGTGGACACTTGGGTTGAATAAGGATTGTTGTGCCTAATCATGCTACATTTTTGGGTATTGATTCATACAGGCGTTGGCCCGTGCCAAACCCTGGGGTATCAAACAGCCTCGACGGATGAAGGGATTAAGAGACAGAGCCTTGGTTTCTTGATCTCTCCTTGGCTCTAATCATGAAGCTTGTTGCTTTTTCTGGATGCCCCTTGGTAAATCTTAAAATACATCAATATCTCCACCTGCAGTCAGTGCGGGGCTATGCGTAATCTAGAGCTGCACTATGAAACTAATTCAAAGTAAATTGTAGCCCTCCCTTAATTTAATTCAGCAGGCAGAAAGCACACTCAACGTCAGGGAAACTCTGCCCCAGCATTGAGTAGCAACAGCTTGGAAATCCACGCCTGTACAACTGGCTCAGCCACAGCTGTGCAGACATTTGCATGAATCTGGAATTAATTCATCCTCCATTCTGCTCTCCGGCCAACCGTCGCACCGTCAAGTAGCCCAACAGATGGCACGAGCCCTAATGTTGAGTTCAACGTACACATGGTGTAAACTGTCACGTTCAATGAAACGCGGGTGAGGGGAAGATCTATACGAGACATGCACTCCCTCCCTCACTCACTAGATCAGAACCTACAGTGTAAGCAAACGTAATTATCCCATTTCTCCTTTGTGGTGTGCCCAGCCAAAAGATCTGTGTTTTTTTTTTCTTTAACCGATCATTATTGCACTGCCTTAGAGGTTTGTCCAGACTGATTACACCCCCCAAAGAATCGTTAAATTATCCATGCGTGGAAATACATCAAGTTCAAGGCGTCTGTAAACATGTTTTGTGATTCAATCTGACATACATCTGGTCGAATGGCGTGTATGCACTCTTTCGACAGTTTTTTTTAGAACGCTATTTTTACACCACTTTATGTTTGGACAATTCATTTCACTGTAACAATGATGTTTACTCAGTAAATCAAAGTATTTTTGTCAGCGTTACATGAATTTCGACACAAAGGGACAGGCACAACTTACAACACCCTACTTTATTCTTTCTTGTGCAGCTTGGAATCAAATGATCCTGGTCCAGACCCGGGGTATTGGGAATATGCATCTAATTAGGCAGTTTCATGCATTTCATTTCAACGGTTGGGTATTGAAGATACACGTTCAAAATTTGCAAACATAATGGAAGCTCCCAAGATATCCTGTCACTTGAACAACATTTTACATTGGTTCAGACATTCTTTGAGTGGAAGACATTTGTCGTTGTCAGTTTTGAGCAGGGCTTGAAAACGAAATTATTTTTTAAACGTTCCGTTCCGAACGGTTCATGCAGTCCTATGTTTAACGTTTTCGTTCTCTGAACCGTTCCGCCACCAAAATATCCGTCCTGAACCAGTTCGGAACAGAAAAATATCATTCTTTCTTAGGCAGTATACCTTCTAAGAATTTAATGCATAAACCTAGCTTCATTATTTCCCATTTTTAAAATGTCGTATTACTCCTTATATTGTGCAATGTTGACTTTAGATATAGTTTATAGATAATTTATTTTGTGGACTTTAAAACTTCAGTGCAAGTAGGACCTCCTGGCGGCAGTGAAGTGCCCGCACAACCGAAAATAGTCTCAACGGATATAGGATATGCTCAAATATATAGAGAACGGAATTAACCGGTTATTAACCGGTTTTGTGGATTTTTAATGTTCCGTTTCTGTTCCGGAACAATTGAAGACATATTTTTTTCGTTTCTGTTTCTGCTCCTCATACATTTCAGTAAAAGTCTGTTCGTTTTTCATTTTCGATCCTTGTACCGGTTCGCAGCCCTGGTTTTGAGTAGTTTGTCTTTTAATGAGTTAATAAAACAGTCTCACATGTGTCACATGATCATAGTCTACAATTTGTGATTTGTAAAGCATTTTGTCTTATGCACCTGACATGGATTGTTTCACATGCCACATTTTGATTTTGGCATATGACTGCCGGCACTACGACCTCTGCAGTAAAAAATGAAACCAAAAAAACAAAAACGAACTACGACCTCTGAGCCATAGATATGCTAAAAGCGCAACTCAGTAACTGCGGAGAAGGCACGCGTTTTTTGGCAAATATTTTTGGTTTAAAAAAATTATATATATAAACTAGAAGCACTCAGAGATTGCAAACCTGCGCATAAACACCTGTTAGTCATAGCAGTATGTGTGGCAACCCATTATCAAGGCAAGTGTTCATAGAGTAGCACGATTACGATTGACGCCGCCGGCGAATATGCCAACTACATATCCCAGCGGCTGCTGGACCCCGAAGTTTAGTCACGTGACCGCACAGCGGTCTATCGGTAAGTTGGTGATGTTTCTTATAGGCTACAGAAATGCACCAAAATGTAATAACTTCGTTCTGTTGTCATTTCCAACAACTCCAAGCAAAAATCCATCGTTATCGAGGGGACAAACCAACGCAGCTAAAAACATAACCTGCTTCGCGGTTACAGGTAACAGCACTACTGTGGCTGTGAAATCTCTAGGTCAAGAGCTGACGCACTAAAATCTAACAACCATTTCTACCTACACTAGCATGTCAGAATATTTTTTTAAAAGAAATAATTATCATTAATTGCTGTGGGAATGACAGAACTACCATTATGTTCCAATTTTGCGCACTGACCTTTAATTTCCGCTAAGTGGTTGTGGCCCATGGGAACAAGTTGGGAGGGCCACTCTATACTACACATAGGCAAACACACACAAACACACTCACACACAATCAATCACACTCCTCCATGCATGTTCCGACATGCGTGCGTACATTCACACACACAAAGCCGCACACACAACAACACAGAGACACACAACTCTATGCTCCTCCGCACGTAGGTTTCAGGTGACTAATTTGGAGTGAGTTGATTTTATTTCATTATTTTTGAGACATGGCTGTTAGTCACACACTAACATGTCGTATTTGGATTGTACACTTGCTCTGCTACCTCCTTTCTGCTCACTGCTCGAACCATCTTGTGCTCTCTCTCTCTCTTTCTCCCTCTCTACTTGGCTGTCTCTCTCTCTCATTCTCTCATCTGTACTGAGTGCTCGGGGAATGCCAGATCATCAGAGCACTCTGCGTATTTGAACAAATGAGGCAGTTAATCTCTCTTGCCGTTTTCTTTCCTCCTTCTCTATCTCTCTCTTCCTCTGTCCATTTCTCTCTCTTCCTTTACCTCCTTGTCGTTATCAAGCTCCGTCTATCTCTCTCTCTTTCTCTCTCTCTCTCTCTCTCTCTCTCTCTCTCTCTCTCTCCTACTCTTCCTCATCCCATTCCCTCTCTGCCTCTGGCTTCCTCCTTATCAATCTCTGTCGCCCTGGCTCTCTTCTGCTTTCCTCTGACTCTCGTCTGGGCCCCCTTTCTCTTCCATACCCTCCCTTGCCAAATCTGTGTCGCCTCTCTCTCCCCCTCTCCCCCGTTCTCTGCTCTACGTGCTTATGTGCTTAGGGTGCGTTTTGTGTTTTCATTTTCTAAATAAATAGTTGGAGTGGACTTGATGGTACGCAATACTTCTTGGTTTGGCTCTCGGCACAAAACCTCGTGGCTTGTGAGAGTGCCGCCTCGTGGGGATATTACACTCCCAAGGTACAGGAAATAGATGCCTCTCCTTGTGGTCCTATTGAATCACAGCACCGCTCTTAAGCCTTGGTCACGACCGCCTGTGCCCGCTCCTGCGTCCTGTCTATGCGCAAAAATGTGGGCAAAATTGCACGACCCTTACGTGGTGAGCACAACCTCCATACGATTTTGAGAGAACTCAGACACTAAACATGCCACATACCATGTTTAGTGCACGTAAAACTTCTGCTGCATCCGGTCTGCAGACAGGATGCAGCGCATGGCGTGAACGAACACCGCACCTGTTCCATGTGGCTTTTTTTTTAAATCCCTCGGTCGGACATTATAAATATGGAGTCTGTGCTTACTCATCTCACCCCAAGATCAATTAATTTTCAATTACCATGTAGGACTCACGTAATGGCAGCGTACAGCGTCATTGCAGCTTGCGTGAACAGAGCATTTTCAGGTTGACAACAGTGGTTGATTCCAACGGTCCCGAATCAATAACATGCCTTTTGAAATAGTGTCATTGCACCGTGATATCAGAAAATAAATTGTTGGTGTTTCAGGTGACGGATGACAGTGTAGCAGAGCTGAACAAAAGACAAAACGGACAAGAATGCGACGGCATCAGGACACGTCTGAAAGACTTCGCTTAACAGCTGCTTGCTGGTGTATATAGTGGTGATATTTTATAATCGTCTTTCAATCAGCGCCTGATAACGCTTGGCAATTGTTTAATATATTTCCACAAACATCGGATGAAGATTGCACTTGCACCCAATCACTCGTATGCGAGCAGTACGCGTGTACGTAAGTGCGGAATCCGCGCACTGAGATATTGAGCACAGACAGCTTGATTATCAACTATATACCCGCAACCAAGTGGCGTTAAAGCCGCGGGCGACTCGCGGGGGACTTGTGACAAGGCAGTCCCGCTGTGCGGTTGCCCACATTTTCCCAAAAAAGCTGCGACTGTGGTAGACACAAGAGTCGTGCGACGGAGGAAAAAAAAAAAAAACGTACTGCGTTCATGCGTGCATGCCCCCCCCTCCTTTACTCTTTGCCAAAAACTTCAACGTTTTAGATTGAAAAATGTTTACTTTAAATGTTTACACTTAAATTTAATCAGCCATTTAACATTAATTTGCGAGTAGTTGTAGTCTTTGTAGTTTTAAATGCTGCTGAGGGAGGGGGCTGTGGAGGGAATTTTCCATTAAGCAAATGTTAAACTTGCCGCCCCCCGAGTATTTCCAATCCCAGCCCTTCCAATATGCTTAGTCAGCCCTACCAGGTGAAAGCAATTGAATTGGTTTAATTGCACAGGAAAAATTCATATGCCTATTTCTTGCCGTTTCTCTCATTACTTTTATTATCCAGCCCACGATTTTACTATCTAGTTATTGGCTGGTTATGCTGACTTTGCTTGAAGAAACTATTAATAATAAAATCATTACTTGAGCAAAGTTCGTTAGAGTTGCATTTTAAATGAAATGTAAAGATATAATATGTGTTTAGTTTGTGCCACTCTCAGTCAATAGAGGACAACACATTCTAAAAGCTGTATGTAATACATTTCTGGAAACTACCGATACAGGCAGCTTTCATCCGGTCCTGCGGTTGGTTACATCCGCGTTCCATGTGTAGTGAGACAGCCTAGTTTTCCGGAGCTCCATATTACAAACTGAGCAATACCACCTTTTGCCATCAGAAATCATGGGGGCAGTATACAGGCAGATGTGTTACCATTTGTAAATATCAATGAAGAAGAGTAGTGAAGTGTTCCTAAAATAGTGAAGGATATCCTAAAATACTGGAAATGGTACTCAAAAATATTTATTTATTTTATAATAATTTATGAGCTAATTGGTATTCAATGGTTGTACATGCCACCTCTGTGTAAACTAATTTTTAAAGATTTTTGTTAAAAAGGGTCGTTTTTGCGACCAAATGGGCTGAATGGGCAACACTGCCCCGAGTGTTGACATCATGTTTAGGGAACAAACACATACATACCCACCGTTTAAATGAGAACGGCACAGAAAATTCTCACCACAGTATTTTGTTCCCGCATCTTAGCAGAGCTGATACATACCTGGCTGTCTGAACTCACTCATTGATCGATTGATTGATTACTTTATTCATCCCCAATGGGGAAATTTCATTGCCATCGCGCAACAACAAGACAATTCAACACAGCACCAACAACAATACAACACAGCAACAGGACAGTTAGTCACACAAATGTCCAGCATATCCAGATAGGCATCTATCGAACACACCGTCCATTGAAAAGTCTGATCACCGTGGGGACGAAAGATCTCCAGAACCTCTCAGTAGAGGACACAGGAACAAGAAATCTGT
>OMKY01255860.1:2912-13285 GCA_900302395.1 Bregmaceros cantori
CGGAGTGTTCCTGTTCAAGGTCAGTCATCCACCAACGTGTATTCGTTTTTGTTTTGTTTTTTTAAGTAATTTTTTTGCGCGCAATCGCCATTTTGCAGAAAAGCCGGACAGGGGATTTGAACCTGCGACACTGCGCGACCTATGGTCTCGGGGACGAGCCACCCACGCTCCCATGCATTCGGATTTAAAAGCAGTTCAACAGAGCAGAAATGGTGCATGTGTTGGGGTAAAAAAAAATGGCCGCAAGCACAATTTGTCCCGCCTCGTAGTGGACTTAAGTGGCTGAATTTGACACACAAAACAAACACTGCTTACTACTGCTCACTTTGTCACCAATTACCCATTATCCAGCCTGCTTTACTCACCGCTTCGCATAAATATTGTAGTGCCAGCGCCCCCTCGTGGAGGAGCTGGGGAAAGAGGAACTTGGGTCGACAATAACTGAGCCCAGTCATTGTCAAGTTTCGTTCTGACTCTTTATATAGAGGCGTGTAGGCACATGGAGGACCACCAACGGCGGCGGCCCAGAATGCATCGCGCGTGCATTCAGTACAGTATTGTTGAAAAACGGACAAATACAACTTCCCGTCACTCACCGATGTGGTCACATGATCTTCTGGACCAATGGGATGGCTGCATTCATTTGTAAGTCCAAATGGAATGGGCTGCGCAGATTGTTGAATGGTCTGTTTGTGGAGCATAGAGCCATACTAGTGAGTGAGTGTGAAATAGCACACAGCCGTTTACCACAATCCTTTTCAAATAACGCAATAGGTGTGTGCTCCCACTGAGTTCAAAAATATGCCAGAACACAGCAACATGATTGGCACCGGAATATTCAGGGTAGAATTTTTTACCAGAACTACCCGCCAAACTCCTCTATAGACGAGTTTACCCGCGAAATACAGGGGGCTGGCATTTTGTCCCACCGGGATGAAACAGACTTATTGATGCTAATGCCAACTCTGGTACTTGACCGAGGCCGACTTAAAGTTACTCACCAGGTGATCACATGTTCTTCTGGACCAATAGGTTGGCTGCTTCTACTAGTTATTACAAAAGGAATGGGGAAATGGAACGATTGCACTGATTATTAAATCATGCGTTTGTGGGTCACAGATCCGCACGAGAGCATTTGGGTATTGAATAGCACCCCGCAAGTTACCATCATCCGTTTTAAATAACCCTGTAGGTGTCTGTTCCCACCGAATATTCATGTTGAAAAATAACCAAAAACACAGCGAACTAAACGCGTAATTTGACTCACAGTTGTGTAACATAATAGAAGAAATTGCATGCTTGTCAATAAAATAACTCCTCATCTGAAATGGCTGTTGGATTGAAAGCAGGACTGTGAGGAGGGCTTGAAAACGAAATCATTTTTAAAACATTCCGTTCTGAACGGTTCAGGCAGGCCTATGTTTTTGTTCTCAGAACCGTTCCGCCACCGAAATATCGGTCCTGAACCGGTTCGGAACGCAAAAATTTAGTTCGTTCTTAAAGTTCCTTATATTGTGCAATATTAAGTTTAGATATAGTTTATCAGATATGGGCAGAGTAGCCATAAAAATTACTCAAGTAAAAGTATTGTTGCCTCAGCAAAATATTACTCAAGTAGGACTAAAAAGTAGTCATCCAAATAGTTACTCAAGTAAAAGTAAAAAAGTATTCCACAACAAAGTTACTTAAGAAAGTACTGAGTAACTTTCAGTTCAAAAAATTAATGGAAAAAAAATTATCGCCCGAGGGAGAGAGCCTGAGAGAGGGACAGAGACCGAGTGGGGGAGAGAGAGAGTGAGAGACACCAAGAGAGCGAGCGCGAGCGAGCGAGAAAGCGCCCGACAGAGATATGACATCAACATATGTGACAACAGTTCCCAACGGGTGTCGCTAAAATCAGAGTTAATGTACCGAGTACTTTTTACTGACATCTCAGTAAAAAGTAGGTTTTTTTCACCTCAAATTTACTTGAGTAAAAGTAGAAAGTAACTCGTGAAAAATGTACTCCAAAAGTAAAAAAGTACTCAAAAAATTGTAACTGAGTAAATGTAATGCGTTACTGCCCAGCACTGTAGTTTATACAGAATATATTTGGTGGACTTCAGTGCAACTGTATTAACGTGAAAACCGTGTTTAAAACGGCATAACATTCACTTCCTTGTTTGTCCACAAGGTGGAGCCCCAGATGCATGGGGCTTGATGACTGACAGTGAAAGGGGACGGAAATAGTCTCCCAGACATAGGATATGTTAAAATATATAAAGAACAGGAAAAAAAAGTTTTTAACCGGTTTTGTGGATTTCATTATGTTCCGTTTCTGTTCTGGTTGAAGAAATCTTTTTTCGTTTCCGTTTCCGCTCCTCGTATAATTATGCAAAATTCTGTTCATTTCCGGTTTTCGTTTTCGTTCCTTGAACCGGTTCAGAGCCCTGACTGTGAGTGATAATAAAATGTCAAATAAAATGCCAAAACTTGTATCCGTTTCAACGCTGCTCGGAATCTTGAGAAGACATAAACACCTTCTTTTTCCATGTCAACGCAGACATGCGTCACATGATGTACTCTCAGAAACCAACTTGTTTTTTTTTCTTGTTATTTATTTCGGAGTATGCCATAAAATGACCGCTTTCCAGGCTGCAGTCCATGTCGTACCTCAGACTGACGTCACTCAAATCAATAAGCAGCTCTCTGAAACCTCACCAAGTCACATAAAACACTCCCAAATCGACCTAATAAAAACTCTTGAGAGATTATTGAAAGGTGAGAGAAGAAAAGGATGACACACATGTTATGATTCAAATACTGCTTAAAATTAGGACCCAGAGAAACAAAGAAAAAGACATAATGCAAATCTCCCACTATCTTGCGGTCAAACCTCAAGGGCTGCACCGCGGTTTATCAACTAATGCGGTTTATCAACTAATGTGGTTTATCGTTCAGTCTTAATCAGGGCTTTGAACCGGTTCAAGGAATGAAAACAAAAACCGGGAACGTTTAATATTTTCCAGGGAACAGAAACGAAACCGGAAACGTTATTTTTTTTTTTTTATGTTCCGGAACAGGAACAGTTATTTAAAAATAATGGTAGACGGTTAATACCGGTTTTATTTCGTTCCTCAAAGGAGTACACTTTGTGATAACTTCAGAAATAAAACGACAGTATTTATAAAATCTACAATGCAGCAGTGAAGTACAAATCATTGCTGGATTCTCTGCAGTGTCGTTGTGGGTTCGCCCCGACACGCAACGAGACCTCGGCTGTAGAGCACTACCAGCGGGCCTCTGTAGCGAGTCGCTGTGGGTTCGCCACAACATATATTACACAGCATTAAACATCTGACAGGAGCGAAATTAATCGTTCCGGGAACAAATTTTTTTGTTCTAACCGGTTCAGGAACGTTAATTTATTGGTGGAACTCATAACCGGAAACGTTATAATTCTGTTTCTGTTCAGAACGAAAGGTTTGGGAAAAAATAATGGTTCAAAGCTCTGGTGTTAATTCAGGTCATGTCAACTCGGGATGGGACAGCCCCCCCCACCAAACTGTCTCTCTGGTGCTCTCTCATAACACCCAAGTCAGATAAGACGAAAAGTAGAACAGTATTTCAGTATTTTTAGGTTGTTGGGCAAGAGTCGGGGATGCGCTCCGTCTACCTCACTGTTCGGTTTCCCTTCAATCCTCTTTCAACTTTGACCGAGAGGCTGAGAGACGAACAGGACGTGAGCCTGGATCAATAACAAACCCCTTTGTGTGTCTTATGGACGTCATGGTGGAAGGAAGAAAAATTATTTTCCACATTTAATCTGAAACGTTTGTTGGATTGAAAGCATGGATGTGTGTGCGTGTGCTTTTGGGTGTGAGCCTGGGTGTGTGTATAATAAAATGTCTCCTTCAATATACATTTTTAAAAAGACATTTTTTTCCATGTGTTGATGTACGTACTCTCAGAAACCAACTTTTTTTGCCCTGGTATTTCTTTCAAAATAGGCCATGTTTTCCCCCATCCTCCATCGGCCTTTCAAACAACCACATAACTGTCCATCGCTAATGATTATTGGTGGATACCCGTTTTAATATTTTTACACTTTAGAGCTGCAACGATTAGTCGATTAATCGATGACTAATTGATTATGAAATTAATCTACAACTGCAATAATCGGTAATCGCCAAGGAATTTAATACTTTATATTGTCAGCAGTTTTTTTGCTGATACCACCACCTATTGGTCTAGACAAGTTTGATATAAGTTAACAATTTCAGAAAATTCAAAATATTATTAATAATTATTCAACATTAAAGAAAAAATTGAGTTTGTGCTGAATTGTAACTAAATTGTTCTACATTTGTTGGCTAAAGTGAACCCAATTTGACAACATTTCACGTTGACAAGATTAATTTCTGTGACACTGTGAATATTTTGGGGAAGTTTGAAAGTAAAAATATCTAACCGATTCGTCGACTAATCGTTTCAATTATCTGCAACTAATCGACTATTGAAATAATGGTTAGTTGCCAGCCCTACACTTCAAACTTTTAAACCTTGATCACTTGTTTAAGCGATCGTCGTCATGTCAACGAAGCATACCGATCCCCCCTACAGATGAAATGTACCACAGATATTTTTTCTATCTTTATTGGAGAGGATTAGTCGGAAACTGTGTGTTGAAGAGATCGGGGGTGGACATCGCAGACAAACCGACGAGGGGAGAAGAACTCTCGGCACAACAGACACTGTGATGGAAACCACAGTGCCATTACTATGAATGGGGGCGTGTTAGGTGCAGCGCCTTTTACTACTCCGCCAACGACGCCCCTGAAAGTAACTCTTGTTGAATCTGATGTAATCATGTAATTTCTTTATGGTATTACATACTTTCCTTTAAATAAACTCTTTCATTCAGCAGAGATGGCAAAAGTACCGAGATTTCTTACTTGAGTAAGAGTAAAAAACATTTGTAGGAAAACAACTCGAGTAAGACTACAAAGTACTGATCCAAATATCTACTCAAGTAAAGTAAAAAGTACAGGCTCAGAAATGTACTCAAAAAGTATTTTTGAAAGTATAAAGTACAAAGTACTGCAAATAAAATTGTATGTGAAATGCACTTTTTCAATGTTAGTTTATCAATGTTATTGCTCGAATAAATTAACAACTAGCCTAATGTATCTTATATCTCGGGACTAAATGAAATCCACTTATTAACTGGGACTGTACTCGGTACATCAGCGCCCCCTACTGGCTAATATTATAGACGTTCTCCTACCCCCTCGATTAAAAAAAAAGTAACGAGCCTGTTCCGGTAAAAGTAAGGAGTAGAAGTACAGATATTTTTTGTTAAAAATGTACTCACTACAAGTAAAAAGTAATCAAAGAAAAAAGTACTTCTAAAAGTACAGATACTTGAACATTTTACTTAAGTACAGTACTTGAGTATTTGTACTTCGTTACTTGCCATCTCTGTCATTCAGTGACCTCCTAAATCCTCTCCCCTCAGTATCCAGAGCAAGGCGCTGTCAGCGCCATCTACTGTGCGGTGTCCGAGGAGGTGGACGGAATCACGGGGAAGTATTTCGACAGTGACTGCTCGCTGTCTCTGCCCGCTGCCCTGGCCCGGGACCCCGCCCTCGGGGTCAAGGACTTTGAGATCAGCGAGCGACTCACATCCAAGCTCTAGGACTCTATCCGGTCTAGGGACAGTGTATCGTTTCATCAGTAACGTCAATTAACATAGGAAATACCATGAAGATATATAGTTGCTCCCTATCCCCTATTTAGTGCACTATATGGGGCGTATCAGAGATGGCAAAAGTACCCAGATTTCCTACTTAAGTAAGAGTAAAATACATCAGTAAAAAAACAACTCGAGTATTTGGATCACTACAAAGTACTGATCCAAATATCTACTTGAGTAAAGTAAAGAGTACAGGCTGAGAAATGTACTCAAAAAGTATTTTTAAAGTAAAAAGTACAGGCTTTAAAATGTACTCAAAAGTATTTTTGAAAGTATAAAGTACAAAGTACTAAAAATAAAATTGTATGTTTTTTCAATGTTAGTTTGTCAATGTTATTGTTTGAATAAATTACTAACAACCTAGCCTAATTTAGCTCATATATCGGGACTAAATGAAAACTACTTAACTACTAAATTAATAACTGGGACTGTACTCTGTGCATCAGCGTCCCCCTACTGACTCATATTATACATCTTATTCTACCCCATCAATTAGCAAAAAAGAGAGTAAAAGTAACAAACCTGTTTTGGTAAAAGTAAGGAGTAGAAGTACAGATATTTTTGTTAAAATTGTACTTGGTACAAGTAAGAAGTAATCACAGAAGAAAGTACTTCTAAAAGTACAGATACTTAAATTTGACTTAAGTAAAGTACTTGAGTATTTGTACTTCGTTACTTGCCATCTCTGGGCGTATGCCATTTTGTAGGGGTGTCTGAATATTCCATGTACCCTATATCGTGCGCTACATGGGGCACACAGCTGCACACCGTTTTGTAGAGGTGTCCGACTTCTCCGAAATGCCTGGTGTGCTGGGAGTCAAGAGCGACCCACCATTTAAATGTAAGTTCATTTGACTTTCTGTGATCATTGTTGAATTTTATAATGTGATAATAATTTTAACGGCGCCAAATCTAGTGTCCGAAATCTCTATAAGTGAGTGCACTATGTAGGGAGTAGGGGATAGGACACAGCCAATGGATGGTTCAAGTTCTGCCTGAATGGTTCAAGTTCTATTAAATATAATTTTATATATATATATATATTTTGTAAATAATTATGGGTCAGATAGACGCTATTAGTGAGGTGTAGTTTATTTTTTTTTTACTTTGATTGGATAATTGGCATGCCACGCCCACTCGTTAAACTTCACTTTCACAACCTGTGTAGGTAGCCTATGTATAGCTTCACCTCAGAAGCTATTTGTGAGCACTGGGCAAAAAGGGTGTTTGTTACTTTTGTTTTATTTTTTTGTGCTTTTTTTTTTTTTCTTTTCCTTTTCCATTGGTGCGGCTATTTGTTCATCATGATGCTTGCTTTCGAATAAAGCCTGTGTGAGAAGGTCTTTGTGGTCCTCAAGGGGTTACAGGAGTCAAGTCGTAAAGAGTGTAAACCTTGGTGGTGTGAATGGAGGAACAGTGTGACCAGTAGAGTCACATTTTAATCAGAATTGTATTGCAAAATGTGTTGATACAAAGCGCTAGGGGAACTCTAGCCTGGCAAGCCAGACCCAATGCACCGTCCACGAATTACACATCGCTAGGATTGTACATCGGCGTCTAGCGATGTGCAATTCGTGGACGATGCATTGGGTCTGGCTTGTCAGGCTAGGGGAACTCCTTTCCAGGCCGCCTGACGGCGCCACAGAGACAGAGCCTAAAACGTCTTCTTCATAATAATGATGATAATAATAATAATATTAATAATAATAATAATAAAAGGGTTAAAAGTGAAATATAATAATAATAATAAAAGGGTTAAAAGTGAAATAATTAACTTGAATCGAAGTTGCTTGAGGGAATGACTAAAGTAAAGGTAAAGAAGGACTACTTGGAGAATAGAAGACCAGCTTCAGGGTGACGCCGCCTCTTGGAATCAGACACAAGATGGCGCCAAATCTGCACTAGTTCCTCACATATTTTGTTATTAGTGTAGTTGACTAGCTAAAAAAGACGGGGCTGACCATAGACTATGGGGCGACATTTTGTTTGTAAATGAACTTCTGGCGTTTGTATCACAGCCTGTGTAAATCGGAGTGGACTGAAATGACTGACTTTGTCACACAAACGCACACACATCGTTTACTACAGCTCACTTTGTGACCAATTAGCCATTATCCACCACACCTTGCACAGCGTATGACGTAAACATTGATGGCATTCATACGAGTTGAAGACACTCACCGATGTGATCACATGTTCTTCTGGACCAATAGGCTGGCTGCTTCTACTAGTAATTACAAAAGGAATGGGAAAATGGAACGAGTTGCACTGATTATTAAATCATGCGTTTGTGGGTCACAGATCCGCACGAGAGCATTTGGGTGTTGAATAGCACCCCGCAAGTTACCACCATCCGTTTTAAATAACCCTGTAGGTGTGTGTTCCCACCGAATAGGAATGTTGAAAAATAACCAAAAACACATCGGACTAAATGACACCGGACGTGACGTTCAGACACCGGAAGTACCCCCTGAAGTCGTCTATAGGATGGCTGCATTCATTTCACTCGTAAGTAAAACAAAGACAAAAAAAAAACCTTTAAACAAAAAAATACTTTAAACATGAATAGATGAAGGCTGCTAGAAGTTTCCCACAATTACGTCACGACTTCCCATAATGCACTGCGACATGGAGGAGCGAAATATGAAAATTCCATTCATGTTCTGTCCGTCTCAGCAACGAATTTTGTTTATGTTGTTCATTTTAAAAGGACTGCGTGTTTTCACCTAAAAGCTAACCTTGGCCACACCCACCTGTTGGCAAACAAAACAATGAACTGACCAATCAAACTGTCCCATGATGCATCTTGACTTCTGACTGGATAATTATCATTAATAATTATGTACCTGTCCAGGTAAGACGTTTTTTGGGGGTGCATCTTCCGTTTTTCATTATTTCATGGAGAGATAGCGATAGGATTGAAGTAGAAACTGTGATGGGAGACGCGCTCTATAACCACTCTGCCACGGCACCCCCCATATCCACCAAGGACTTGCACCCTGACCGCAACGAGGAAACCAAGGATCTAGGCGATCATATCGACGCCCGTCTCGACTCCTTCCTGCGTGCCTTCGGGAAGTTTGAGTGCGAAACTCAACAGAAACTATGCACTACGCATGAGGTATTGCGTAAACACCTACCGCAATGTACTTAACTAAACGACTGCCCTCTCCCACCGGGCTCGAACGCCTCAAGCGAGCCACCCCCCTCCTAGCTCCACTAAGGGGACAGAACTGTCCCCGCTGCGCATATGATGCGCCATATATGAACTCACCGAGTTCGAATCCACCGACAGCCAGGTGTAGTCTAGCAACTTGCTAATCCTGTGTATATCCATCTTTTCATGACCCATGTAACATTTTGCAATGAATGCCATCTCTATTGCTGTGTAACATGTTGAAGTGCTAATGGCTCTGTACTGTCTGTCGTTAAATATTCATTTCATTTCATAACATTTAAACTACCTAATATATGAAAAAACAAGCAAAGACCAGGTGCCATAGTTGTCGTTTTTTTATTCGTTCATGCAAACATAAAATCTGTGAAAGATATTTTTGTTAAAAGAAAAAGAGAAGTTCCTTCTGTCTTCACGTCGTTATTTCCTCTTCACATGAGCTTCAGGGGAGAGAGGAGGACACACATGTTAATATGAAGCAATCTGGTCAATTCTCTACAATGTTCGTCTTCCTTTGGTTCCCACAGTAGACATCTAGAGACTAGATTTAAAAAAAAAAAAAAACAATATCTATCGTTTGCACACACACACAAAAAGAATGTGTCAGGCCATTCATAGGCTTGTCGCTATGGATTAGAACACAGCACACACATCTGCGTGAGGTCACGTCCCCACACGGTCCATTCACACTAACACTGTCAAAAAAAATACGAAAATGGGACTTGCGCCCCAATCCATCTCGTCCCACCCCAATGGAACGCACTCCCAATGTCTGTATAGCAGCCTGTGTAGGGCATTGGAGCCCTGCTTAGAACAGACCACGAGAAATGCGTGAACAATTTGTTCATTTTTCCCATTTCATAGACGAGTTTACCTGCGAAATACAGGCATTTTGTCCCGTCGGGAGGAAACACACTTCCGGTGCCTAATGGTAGCCTATGGAAGCTCTGGTACTTGACCGAGGAACCGAGCAAACAAAACGCACGCCAATTCAAAATCCGACCACTAGGTGTCGTCTGTGACCATTAAACACATCACCCCGATCGCTTGATCGGGGTGATGTGTTTGATGAATTACAGTCAAAATCCGACTTAAAGTTACTAGTAATTACAAAAGGAATGGGAAAATGGAACGAGTTGCACTGATTATTAAATCATGCGTTTGTGGGTCACAGATCCGCACGAGAGCATTTGGGTGTGGAATAGCACACCGCAAGTTACCACCATCCGTTTTAAATAACCTTGTAGGTGTGTGTTACCACCAAATATACATGTTGAAAAAATAAACAAAAACACATCGGACTAAATTATATCGGACGTGACGTTGAGACACCGGAAGTACCCCCCGAACTCGTCTATAGCGTATGACTTTTACAAAAAAAAAAATTAAATACCACAAATACATTGTTTAACAATAGCAGGCGTCGGGAGCGATCGCTCTGCACCTTTAAGGGAATGTTGGGGC
>OMKY01255867.1:28328-40886 GCA_900302395.1 Bregmaceros cantori
AGAGAATGCCTCTATTATGGACACACATGATATGATACCTTTTACACGCCTATTGTTTGGATTTAAGTAAGAGACAATTAATCATGTATAATGCCTAATTTGCAGAAGAATTGGGTTTTTGTTTTAGGAGTTGTAAAGTTTCAACGCATATCTTAAACACCCATGTATCACACAATCACTTAATAGCCCTAATATATTAGCTATGTTATGTTATGTTATGCATTGATCAATTTTAATTGTGGGTGTGAGGCGGCTCTTTCTGCCAGACGAGATATGGGCACAGTGGATGATTAGTTGGTTCTGGATTGCCAGACTAGCTCAAACAGTGTTGCGATCCTCACCGCCCTCCCCTGCAGGCCATCAATCAGCTCATGACTGAGTTGGGTGCGCTCTCCACCTCCAGTGTCAGACTGTTACTATTTTTGTCATTTCACGTTTGCGCACCAGGGGGCAGTAGTATACCAGTTATTCTGTGTGAACCACAGCGTTAGCGGAGAGATGGTAATCACAGTAATTCGCAGAGATGTGACCAAGTCCCTCTTTCAAGTCTCAAGTCTTAAGTCCTTCTTGGGCAAGTCAAGTCAAGTCCCATGTCAACTCCAAATCAAGTCATCATTAACATGCTGTAATTTTAGCTCCAGAATCTGATTTTAATGAAGTCAAAAGCAAGCAATACTTTGGCTTTTATAATAGCATCGTTTTATTTTTTTTTGCTACTTTATTAAAATCTGATTCTGGAGCTAAAATTACATCATATTAATGATGACTTGACTTGGAGTTGACTTGGGACTTGACTTGCCTAAGAAGGACTTGAGACTTGAAAGAGGGACATGGTCACATCTCTGATGGTTATACATGTAATGCATGTTTTAAAAATACCCTAAACTACAAAACATGGCACGGAGGAAATAGTGACCGGCCACGGCAATGACATTATACATGTAAGAACTTTTTGCGATGATTGTTGAAATTTATAATTTTGACGTGTCTGAAATCTCGGCCGTTGCTGTTGAGTGCACTATAAGTAAGTGACAATCAATGGCCTGCTATTATCTTTGACGTATTTGTGTGTCTTCATTTTTATCATTAGCATTATTACCAGTGTTGTGTTTCACTAACAGTGTATACTGTCTGAAAATTACTTCTTAAATGAATAAAGAGTACATCTATATATGCTTTATTGTTGCTGTAATAATAAAGTAATTTTGAAACTGGCTACTTAACTTGTAATGAAAGCAGTTCACTCGCTGGTGAACCAGTGACTCTGGTCGACCAGACCAGAGTATGGACCGACAAATACGGTCCTTGTGAAGGGTTGGAGAGAACCAGACTTGATAGAAATAGGAGTTGGATTCAGACATTTGAGTTGAATGCAGAACCTTCGCATCTAATGCTTGAATGTGTTACAAGCATTTAGTGGCTGAATCACAATACAGCCTCCCATCGCCTGGGGGCAAAAAGGCAATTTATAAGGTTGATGTTCAAACTCAAACTTTTAAGTTTATTTACTGATATAGCACATGTAATGGCAACTCATTACAGGTGCTATATCTGTAATGAGGCTAGCCAAGCTAAGATATGAGCTGAAGAAGGACCCAAACACACACATTTCCGGAAACATCACTGACTTTATGGAAGCTGGTGGGAGGGGACATTCGATGATGTCAGAGCTTGTAGCCAATCAGGATAATGGAGGTGTAACCATATCAGTTACATTTCAGTAACACACCTTTAATGCAAAGCAACACAAAGTGCTTTGATTCCCATAATGAATGTTTAATTTTCCCATTGACTGGCATGGCTATACTGACTGTCTGTTCAACACAAAATAAAGTCAGCAATTTCTGAGAATCTAATTTACAACCCTGTCAAGTAAGAAAATGAGGGTTAAAGTTCTAGTCTTAAACGTCACTTCCGGATGATAAACCATACACAAGTCAGGACTGGTTTGATGCAAATGTTTTCATTATGAATTGAAATCACAAAATGAGCACAGTCGTTTAACAACATTAATGAATATACTCCCTGCAAATTCAGAGATGTCAATCATTTTATTTGAATTTCGGATAATTAATAACATTTGCATTGGCTTAAATTTGTCTAGCATTCGACATAGATGTACCGGTAATGTACTTATGATTAATATTTTGTAAAAATCTATAAACATAATTATTAAAAAATCTGGGGAAATCTCTTTTTTTTCTTTCTGATTCTACTCCTTCATTTGTTTTTATATTAAAACAGTGCATTCGGTTTTGTTCCCCTGAGAGCCCCAGAGTAGATTCGCTTTCAAGGCACGCTCCTCGATACTTGTTGAAAGGGAATACAGATTTAGTGCATCTAAGGAACATTATAGTAATATATAGTATTGCACCAAGAAAATCATATTCATTCTCAAGTAATAATAATAATATAAACAACATGTTTTCGCAAACATAATGACAATAAATACAAAGAAAGTAATTTCACTAACTAACTTTCTTGATCGTCAAAAACTTTTTTTTTTTTTACATTGTAATGCATGTAATGCATTTTTAGTCAACTGCAGATACAAATGAAAACATAAATTAAATTAAATACTAAAATTAAAGCACAAGCAGTTGGGCTGGACGGAGAATGGGTGCTTGTAGTACCAAACTGGGATAGGGATGTCAAAATTTGGTCAATACATTATATGATTAATCACATTTCTTTGTTGATTAATCCATTAATCATTAACTTTTTTTTTTAGACTTTCTTGCCACTGCTAGATAATATGGTGTGGTACCATGCAAGGCAAGACTTTCAACCTGCATGACAAGATACATCTACAAGGTAGCAACTTATAAAATTAGAGTGGTAATAATGTTAATAATATCATGGGTTTTAATTCCATAAAGCTCTTTAAGCTATTGGGACATTGTAGAAGGAAGAGATTCTTCTTAATTGTGTAGCATGTAGTTGGCATGTTCGCGTGGCGTCAATAGCAATCGCACATTTGCGCTACTCTACAAACACTTGCATTGATAATGGGTTGCCACACATACTGCTAGCACTAACAGTACTGTTTTTGCACCACTACGGCACAGGTTTGCAATCTCTGAGTGCTTCTAATTTGTTAATGGAATGTGTATTGCATTCTACTCATGTTGCTAAGTGGGTGTCCTTGCTCACAGGCCAAGCAGAAATGCAAACCTTTTAATTGGTTTTCATTCCATAATGCTTTTACTATGTGGTCATTGTGGAGGGAACAGATTCTTCTTAGTTGGTGCAACATGGATGAATGGATCAAATGTATTGTATTACACATTCTCAATTAATTGTCTAGTAAGAAAATTTTTAAATTAATTACATTTTTTTCAAATCGGTCAATTGATTATCGATGGGAAGCTGGGGTGATTAATCTTAGTAGTAGACCATTAAAAAAAATGTTTTGTTTATTGTATGCTCAACTATCTGTCATGTCTTTATGTTCATGTGATAGATATACAGAAATAAATATGAAAATACTCACAAAATACATTCTGTTCTGGTTTTGCACTTACTTTATGTTAAGAAAATAGTAAACATTTAGTTGAGTCGAGTGAAGAATAATAATCAATGATTATGAAAGAATATTAAAAATAATAATAATAATAATATCACCAAAAAGGGTCAAGGGGCGACATTCTTGCTCAAGTATTTTTGTTACAGCTAATCTTTGAGACCTCAAATTAAGTGACTCTGAAAAGGAAAAAAATAACAATGGGACTGGCCGTCATATACAGAAACCTCGTAGGGATGTAGCCTGGCAAGCCAGAACCAACGAATCACTCGCGACAGGACGGCGCGGTGGGTCTGGACCAATCAGGCCGACACATTTTCGTCCACGTTCGGGCGATCCAATCAGCTCCCCGTTAAGGCGGGCTTTGTTTGAATCGAGGCGTGGGCCTCCACGGCACTTGTCACACCTTCTGCGCTGCGATTACCTCATTTGCGCGTTTTTCCGAACCTGCTTAATCCAGACCGAATCATTGTTCCAGTCGCGTGCAATGCGTAGACGATTCATTTGTTCTGGCTTGCCAGGCTAGCAGGGAAGAGGAGAACGGGGTGTTGCAACACCCCGTTGCGATTTGTGCGATTTGTTCCAACAGCCTTCATATTTATCTTCTCTCTCATTCCACGTCGCAGATGGTAGCAGCAGTTTCAACAACAGTCACAGGCGCTTGCTCGTTTTTCGGCTTGCGTCGCGCTAGTGGCTAGCTAGCTGGCCTAGTGGGTAGTCTTTCAGTGAGCCAGGTTAACAATGAGTCAGAGCAGCACAAAGTCATCCACGATGAGACTGCTTGTAGCGGAGTAGCTTATGATAGCATCCGAGGGACCCTGGTTGGTGTCCGACGCACTCCGGAGGTCGGCCGAATGACTTTGGAAGGTGAACATGGGGAAGTTCTCACAGCTGGACACTGCCTGTGGAGGGGGGGGGGTGTATACACAGCATGTCACTTCGTCTGTAGAGAAATTGTTCCAAAACATTTAGCAGGATTCTACTTTTTGTATCACCAGGCATAGGGACGGGACCAACTGAGATATCAGTCAAATGTAGCCGCACTGCGGGTTTGTATACCCTCTCTGGCTTTTTTGCCGACTCTTCATCCCAGTTTCCGATCTAATCCTGTCACTATCTCTCTCAATAAAGAATGAAAAACGGTGCTTGTGCACTATGTTAACTACATGAATAATCAATTTACATACACATAAGTTACCAGGACCTTTTCCAGGCCAGGGTAAAGAACCGGGACAAAAACATTGTGGCCGGCCCCTCTCACTCAACGCTGATTAATGCTGTCTGCTGTCATTGTTGAATGAACAAATGAATTTAAAAAATACTCTAATGAACACTTGCATTGATAAGGGGTTGCCACACATACTGCTAAGCACTAACAGTACTATGTTTTTGTACCACTACAGCACAGGTTTGCAATCTCTGAGTTTGCTTCTAGTTTGTTAATGGAATGTGTATTGCATTCTTCTCATGTTGCCAAGTAGGTGTCCTTGCTCACAGGCCAAGCAGACATGCAAACCTTGTAATTACATTATTACGCCGCAAAGGCACAAATTTGGCATGGAACGTTCATGAATGGATAAAAAAACTCACTCTCTCGGTCACGCATACCTGAGTGACGGCAGTGCACATGGCATCAAACGCCTTTTGACCGTTAGCAAAGAAGCCAAAAGTACAGCTGGGATCCATGCGGTTGAAGGCAATCTTCCTGGGGTGTCGGCAGTGGTATGACTGGTCGGGAAACAGATGAGAAAGACACATGAGTAAGACACATAGATCTAAATTGAGTTTCTCTAAAGTAATAATAATAATAATAATAATACAACATTTTATTTATAAAGCACTTTTCATTGTTAAAAACAATCTCAAGGTGCAACAGAAGGATGAAAACAGCTTTAAAACACACAAACACAGTTCAGGAAAAGGCTTTTCTAAAAGCAAGTTAAGTCCTAGTGGTAACTGGAAAAGACACACCCACACACAAACCATATATACACAAACACATAATTTGGAACGTTCACATTTTCAACAAGGTTATTTTGGGAAAAGAAGATACAATAGGCTGACCTTTTTTCTTGACTCTTTTCCCCGGACAAGTCCTTTTTGGATTTTTGTAAAATTCTTCAAATGTCCGGGGTTTATAGTTTTAATAGCTCACTATTCCTGATGGAGCGATATATTAAATTAATTAATAAAACGTTTTGAGGAATTATTTACAGTATACAGCATAAAATACATTTTATGTTGTTAAAAATCGGAACGTTCATGCAGAACCTAGAGGCATAATTGTATGTGACTGATTCTTTTTTTATTGCATTGGCAATATACTGTACACATATGTAGAGGAGAAATGCTTAAATACATAATTTATGAAGCAACTTTGCGAATCTTTATCAAGTTTTCGGTGTCCATCCACATCATTGACCTTAACAATACAATTATAGAAATAACGGATGATGAAAACATTTCAATGTGGGGATCTGGACGGCTCTGTTGCAAAACACACATCACCATCCCAGCGTCTGCTATTTCTATGATGTCCGTTAACCAGGGACCATAGGAGTGGCATGAAGAGAAAAAATCCTATTAATATTGACCCATACTAAAAAAACTAGTATGAGATCAGTGCCAACTGCTACCGGGATATCCCCGAAACACGATACAATAAACTCCAGGGATAATGTAGAGTCAAGCTTTCTGTAGGAATTTTGACACCACAGGGGCCTTGTACAGTCAGGCTTGACTAGACCAAACAAAAATTTGGCCATCTTGAATTCAGACATCTTGGAAGTGTCAGGCTCCAAAATCTCATCAGTTCATGACTGTACCCTGTAGCATTAACACACCAAATCCAAAACCATTACATCCCCTACGCTCTGCGTTTCGGGTATATGTAATAAGCCAACAGGTGGTAATTCTAGGTGACACTTTATTGTATACACTTTATTCTTCCTCCCCACAGCACCATGTAGGAGAGCTGTACTGAAGGTGGAAATATCCAAACCTCTAGCGAGAAGTGGCCTTGAGTGAAGTCCACTGTAGGCTGACAGTAGTGAGGATCCAGATACAACAAGAAGTCATCTGGGACAAACAATAGGAGACACATATCGCTAACATTGATATTTTGAGGGAACATGGCAATTTCATTATATTTTTACAATACGATTATGTTAAGGGTATCGAGTTGTTTAGTGGCAGAAGTGGGGTTTTGTGGTCCCTGGAAGGGGTTTGGGTTAGGGGTTCGGTTAAGAGTTAGGGTTAATCCTGGGGTGACGAAACAACGTTGAAGCCATCAAAACACACACTGAAAGAACTGGATAATTTTACTCAACGGTGCATTCACAATCAAGTGACTTATAAATGTGCTTTCATCATGTTCCATGAGAGAATATCACCTTTTTAAGTTATATGTTTTGCCCCATTGGCCATTTTTCCATTTTATTGACATCATATGACATGCAGCACTGTGTGCTGCCTAAAAAAAATAATGTAATTTTTATCTTGAATCTAATTCAACCACTCAATATTACAATTTAATAATTCGTTCATGGGCATTTCATTGCACATGAAATGATTAACACTTTGATTGCCAAAGACCTCCACAGAATTCAAGCAAAAGCATTCTTTATACTATATTATGATGTTATGTATTATATATTATAATACATAACACCGCTGCTAATCATCAAGTAAAGTTCATAGCGGGGACGGAGATAAATCAATACTGACCCTGAAAGCCAACAAAGAAAAGAGAGTGTTTGGGTTTCCCGCCGATGATTCCAACGCAGCAATCCAACGCCAGCAGCTTCTACACAACAGTCAAATAAATATTACTGTTAGGGACAATCAGTGAGATAGGCACGCACTTTATTGGCGAGTTCGGCGGGTAGGCTGAGTCTCTAGGTCTAGCCTGAACATCATTTCCGGTTCCATTTATTTTGCTGTGTTTTCGACTATTTTTCAACATGTCTACTCAGTGGGAACACACACCTACCGCGTTATTTAAAAAGGATAGTGGTAACTTGCAGTGTGCTATTCAAGCATTGAATGGAATGAGACGTGACCTGCCACATCCATGTCGGTACAAAATCGACAACTAACACAAATTCCATCACTATTTCTGAAGGTAACCCAAGTTCCTCATTTGTAAATGGCACTGGGCGGCACCGACAAGTCAACATTGTTTGAGTGAATTCTACCTTGACGCAGTCAATGTAGGTGGGGTTTAGTTCCTGCCCCCCCAGCCTGACAGGAACCAAGACCAGGATGGACTTCCACCGTTGGCTGCACTGCAGAGGGTCAGATCTGGCTTGGTGGTCCTCACAGAGCTCCATAACATCCTCCATATAGACTACAACCACACACACACACACACACACACACACAGAGTTCAACACATGTTCATGAAATCACAGGGACTAACAAACCACTAAAGATGCTCAAATGGTGCATCTGGGGTGGCGGCAGAGGCTCGCGGAGTGGAATACTCACGGCATACTTTATTTTATCCAACTAATGAGCATGGAGACCCACAGGACTCCAGGCAAAGAGCCGCATGCAGCTCGCGAGCCACAGGTTGTATAGCCCTGCCCTAGTATTAAGTTCACCCTTCACACCAAATCTTCTAGAGATGTTGTCATCGTCACCAATGTATACAGTACATGTGTATGGACTGTGATTCCAACCTGGATCAGTGGTTTAACACAAGTGTTATGTTGCTCTGAAATTCTCATCAAAACAGTCATATTTTGGACGTGCCAGACACTTACTCGTTCATTGTTTGAGCACAACGCATTATCCTTGCCTTTACTAATTGCATAATGTTGCTCATAACAGTGGTATTCTAATGCTCACACTCAGAAACAGAGATTTGCTTTACACCACCTGTTGGTTACTGGCTATGCTGTCACTAATCCTCAGTAAATAATTTAAACTGGGGTCCCTGACCTGTGCCTACAATATATCTCTTTTTTTATTACAGCAAACAGCACACAGAGTTTCTTTTAACTTCATTCATTGGTGTGAATCATTGAGACACATCTGGAAAGTAGGAGGAAGGGGCTCTTTCCACTTTAGAAGGATGAGTATCTGATTTGTATGATGAGTTTTTAACCCTGAGTTTATGTGGTACGCCATGTAAATAGTGGTTGTCAATACTAGACAACTGTCAGTGTTGCTGGCGACTTACTGGTGCAGTCTTGAGCAACGTACACGGCAAGGTTAGGAACTACAGCAGATGCAGACGCCACAGCTTTACTGTAACACACACACACACAGAATTCACTAGTGTCGGTCAAAGCAGACGGGGTCCCCATGCTGTGGTCTAATGAAGATTTGGTGAGTCTCGGCCTCCCTCCAAAACTCAGAGGTATTGGTTTAGACAGTCGTCGGCCCGTTGCAAACACCCTGGGGTATCAACAGTCTCAGCGGACGCGGGGATTGAGACTGAGGGGGCACGCTGAGCGCGCTCACAGTGCGTGCATCATTTCCGACTGGCTTGCGCACGTACGCGTTGACACGCTGGCGTTGTCGCGGCGGCTTCAAGCTGGCTTGCACATAGACACAGGATATGAAGAGACAATGGGACATCACCACATGATATTGACGAGTGGTGGAGGGCGGGATTATTATCATTATTATTATTCTCCCAGCGGTATTTGACACTAGCCGAGAGCGCGAGCGAGCGAAGCGAGTTTATTTGATTACCTCAAAACTCATGCCATTTTTATATGCTCTCGTGTTTGCTAGCTCTATATTGATACATATTTCGCCCAAGCTCACTCCTTGCCAAGTCAAAATTGCCTGTCCAAACAAGTGTCCCCGCGGCGCACAGTATTACACGTGTACTGCGATGGCATAGCCGGTGCTTGGAAATGCTTAAAACATGCGCAGGTGCCTGCACTTAAGTGTGATTCAATTCGCAAAAGCAACTATAGTTGCAATGTATATTTTATTATGTACCCGCTTTGTTATTAACATGGCATAACACCATGCATTGCACTGCATCACTGCATGCAAACGGGTGTGCATCCTCCCGCATTGTGCCGACGACTTCATGGCCTCAACGGCCAGGATGCGTGTACCCGACGACCCGGTCGCGATTTTTAGTCGTGACCAAAACTTTGAACATTTCAAAATTGTAAGTACAGACATTGGAGAGGGCAGTCATTTTTTTTTTCATAAAAATTGTGAGATTTTTGTCTGCGTTATCTCACTGTCAGATTATGATTTCAGCTGAAGCAAAGCAAACCTACACCTCCAAAACAGAGAATGGCATCATTTCCAACATTTTGTTTTTATTACAAAATCACTGTCCCTAAAAATTGAATTAGTCTTTTGGGATTAATCAAAAATGTATTAGGATTATTTTTTTCTCATTTTATTGACAACTTTAGTGTTAAAGGGGGATGAGAGAGCGGGGAAAAGCGGACATCAAGTATATCATAGTGAGGGGAGATCCTGCGGTGCTGTGAACTAAGCCACAGACACAAGGCTTTTCAGGGTTTTTAAGATGAGAGTGTTTTTTCAAGACGCGTCTTTGTCACTCAGAAGTACTATAAAAAAAAAAAAAACGCAATAATGCGAATGGCACTGAAAGACGTTTGAGTGGAGGACTGACCAAACAAGGAAACGATTCATCACTGTCAGTTAATCAATTATCAAATTAGTTGTAATGTAGTATGTAGTATAATTCATTTTCATTGATCAATCAATGAATTGGTTGCAGCAAACAACAACAACAATAGGTGAAAACTCACCGTATAATGTGCGCTACGATAGATGGGCCGTACCAGTCTCCGGCCTTCTTCCCGAGTTCCCAGCCCTCCTCCACCAGGCGGTGGACCCCAAACGGAGCCGAGACGTGGTCGGCGAACCATGAAAGCACCGCGCTGTGACCCGCCTCCACGCGCATATCCAACTGTGACTCCAGACTCATCTTCCTCCTCCTCACGATTTTCTTCTTCAACCCACTTTTTCTAGAGCCATGCGACTCTCCACCTGAGACAGCAGGGAAGAGATCTAGGCCTTCTCGAAGTCCTAGGAACCCCTGGGACCATGTCCAACCTGGGTCAACAATTTTGGATTTATTAACAGCCTCAAAGTTGTTTTTTTACAGTCATGGCATATTACGTTCATTTTGGAATGGTTGCATCACATGGCGTAACGTAACTCTGGGACATACCTTTAGCCAGTGCTTAATTTGTCAAGTCGGAGGTCCTGGAGCGCTGAGGACAAGTAGCTCCCCCAGCTCAAGATTAGCTGGGGGAGCGCATGTCAGAGGTGGGGGAGCGGCCGTCAGAGGTGGGGGAGCTAGCTCCCCCTTGCTGTCTGTACTGTCTAAATTGCATTCATTCATTCATTCCCCACACGCTGGCCTAAGCTGATTTTTGGGAATCCCTCAGGGCACCTCAGGCAGGGGCCCAGAGAGACCAGATTGCATCAATGATATTCACAACTCACCTGGTGGCAGCATATGTAGCACCAGGCACTGAGCCAGGAGCATCTGTCCAGTGCGGAGGACACAGCCCCAGCCACTGTCAGAGGTCAGCGAGCAGCCGGGCAGAGAGGCGAACCCACGGCGGTAGGTCATCCACAGCAGAGAGGAGAAAGTACGGTGGAACTGGTGACGGTCGGCTACAAGAGAGCATGAGACATACCTGAATTAATCAAATTAAATCAATTTAATATTTTCCTCAAAGTGCTTTAGAACGGCACTGTTGAAAATAAAAGAAACTGGAACTAGTTAAAAACACAGAACATCTTCTGCACAACCATGACATCAGGTAAATGTGTCTAAAACCGGCATCAAGAAAAAGAGTCTGACAAAACAGTTATGTCTTTATTTGTGCACTAATTCCTAAACTCCCAGTTCTCCCAAACGCTATTAATTACTATTAATACTATGGCGCAGTCGGTTAGACCACTTCATCCAGCCCCACACACTCTTGTGCCTGTATCCTAGACTCACAGCGCATGCAGCCGTTGTGCGGTCGACTCCCGTCTCCGGCATAAGCTGCAAGTCTGCTTTGCTGCTGTCTCGCCCACCGCCCCCTCCTTTTATACTGTAGCCTGTCAATAAAAATGAATAAAAGCGCTTGCACCCCCCAAAAAAAAAACTTTAAAAAAAATCAATGGATGCTGGCTTTGTGGCGCAGATGGTAAGACACCCGCATCCAGCACATGTATGGTGCCTAGTTCTCCTCCCCTCACTGACATTTCTGCAAGGTCTTCACCGATCTCGCTTGTGACACTCTCAATGGGAAAATGGTGCTTACGCCAAAGGAGACAGCCATACCCCTCTGCCCTCCTAGTGAGACACTGGAAGATGAAACCTCTAGAAAAGAATCTAACCACTGCGGGCCATGCCACTTGTAGACCCACATCAGTACCTGACTGGTTGAGTTGGAAGGAATGTCCCAACAGGGTTACAGGAGAGGTCTTCACAAAATGGGACTTCTGCTTCAGTGTCCAGCCTGAGAGGGAAACAAAAGAAAAAAATATGAGTTAGGGTTTACCCAATAGTGGACTATTGAATATGTTGTAATTGATAATTACACAGCCAATGAGATCATGTTTCCCAGCAGATATCCATCACTGTGCAGTAGTGCGTTTAGGAAAAAAAAATAGAATAGTTTTGTTTGTAATAAGTTGGATACAGATTTGTAAGATTTAAGATCTGAATCGTTCACCGAGACCACACTACTACCTTATCAAATGGTGCCACATATCCAATCATATCCAGTAGTATTAATATTATTACAGATACCGAATGACCTATTGTTTATTCTTATTATTAAAATTATTAGTGTTATTATTTAGGTGACGATTAATCTGATTATTCGTTTTTCACAGGCGATTAATCAATTAATCTGTTCTTTTTACAATTGGATTGTTCATTAACTTGAAAGTTGAAACATTATAAGTATTGCTAATCTTTTGATTTCTCACCATATCCACTGCAGATTGCACACTGCCATTTACTATCTCCCCCCCCCCCCCCCCCCCCTCTCTTTTCTCTTTTCCTCTCTCTCTCCGTC
>OMKY01255883.1:14770-26276 GCA_900302395.1 Bregmaceros cantori
GGTTTTGATAAATTATATTCCATGTTCAAATGCTCAGAACCCAGCCCCTCTGTCAAAATGTTAAACCCATTGTGGCCTGTGACTCAAAATGTTTTCCCACCCCTGTTGTTCTGAACCCACAAGTTATTGGAAAGGGTTGTAATTTAGTATCACAAGGTTTTAACTTGTCAGCTCCCATCTGAGGTCTAACCTGTTACGCTAGGTTTCCACAGCAGAGTATTTTTTTTCCCGTCCGTCACCCGCAGAGCCGTCCGAATATTTCCCGGCCGGACTCCATCTGAGAAAAAACAGCGGCTGAAAACAGCGGTTTCCACAGTAGACCACTACGGAATGCGGCGCTCCGGTGGACGAACCTGGTATTGCATGCGTCTTTTGTTGAAATGCATTTTTCTCGTTTTTTCATCTTTCTCCCTTCTTGTTTTTTGACCAGGTAATTTGCGGCATGGCACTCGGGGTGGTTTGGCTGGATCACACACACTGTCTGGAAGACATTTATACATTGAAACGGTTGGGTTTTTGTTTTCATCTTGATATTTTAAATAAAATGTGTTACAAAACGGTGGGGACCCAAGCGGACATTCGGTGCAGATCGTCTGTGTCTGTGTGTGTGTTTGTGTGTGTGCGAGGGAGTCGTGGAAGGGGAGTACACACACACACACACACACGCTGCTGTCAATCACTGAAGTCACGGACCCGCCCTTCCCGCCGGACAGTGCCTGCGGGAAAAATCAAAATAAATGATTTTCTGGGCCGTGTGGGAATGGTGACAATACACGGTGACAACACATTTGTTTTTTGCACGGAGTTCGGACGACTGATCCAAAGTTGTGAGCAGTGAAACTGCCATCATTCGCAGGAACAATCTCCTCCTCTGCCTCTCATCTGCATTTCAATTCACCTAACAAATTTAACTGTTACATTATTAATGTTGAATCCTCAAATATTTAGTGTTCCTCAAATATTTAGTGTTCCTATGTTTTGACAAACACGGTTAAATAGATAATAATAATCCAAAGTCTATATTGGTGTTGAGCTTTGAGTGTACACGCAACGTAGGGAGAGGGGGGTAGTAGGTGGAATTAATGGTTAATGCATAATGCTGTTTGAAAAACCGTCAAAAAACGAAAATTTCGGTTTCTGCAGCAAAAAAAGGAAATTTCAATGTTTCCTTAAAATCGTTCAGCCCTACTCATGCATGCGTTTGCGTTTCTGCTGCTTTTCGCTAGCCGGGGCTGTGTGGAGCAGCGGGGAGTGTGGCTGTTTTAACTGGAGTGCGCAGCAGGGGCTTTTGCAAATCATAATAATTTGCACCGTATAATTTTCATAGAAGCTGAGCCAGTTCCAAATTGTACACTATGTCTGTATTTCAGTTTTACACTACTCAACGCCATTAAACATGGCTGTAGTTAACGTCAATTGGTCTTCAGAGTCCTTACAACAGATTGTTTCATGCCACTTTATTATGTAATTGTATGAAAACATGTATATTGCCTCCAATCAGCCATGTTGGAGAAATCTCACCTGAGATTGATATGAAGCTATTTAACAATGTAAGTGACATACGTGACAATGAAAAGTGGCATATGTTGACAGACTTGTGGATTCAGCTCTGCATGAAAACATCTCAAAATGCCACCCAATTTAAATATTTATTTCATTCCCTGGTTGGCACGGCAACACAACTTTCTTCGAAGAACAGCTCAACGGGCTAATCTGCTGGGTTTGTGTCTGCAGCAGTTTTTTTTCCCCTTTTCTGATAATCCTTGCGAAGCTGTTGTTTCCATTGTGGCACCGAGCCTCCTAATTCCCCCGCAAGCGGCAAAGCACGATGCGATCACACGTGTGCTGTTAACAAAATATGTCGTCGCTGCGTTTGAATGTGAAGCTCCATCTGTAGTCAGACACAGTTCTTAATCTGCTTGCTTTAGGTATATTTGAATTATATTTGCATCCCTGTAAGGTTCATGAGTCTTGCGGATGTGCCTGCATATCTGCAGAGATAGCAAAGATACTCTTACTTGCTTACTTGAGTAAAAGTTTAAAAACATTTGTAAAAGAAACAAACAAAAAAACAGTACACAGAACTGGAAAGCACTTTTTGAAAATAAAATGCACTACCTATCCATAATTTTATATATGGTCACTGTACAATTGTGTTGGGAATAGAAGAAGAAGGCTTCGCTGTAACGTCCTTGCCAAATACATGACAAAACCTTCAACTCACAAAATGAATCTATGTCTCTCAGCTGGCCTGGGAACGCCTCGCGATCCCACCGGAAGAGATGGAAGAAGTAACTGGAGAGAGGGAGGTTGGTTGGTTCAGAAAAGTTATGGCTAACACCTTGCTAACTCCCCTGAACCACCCAAAACTGAACAGGAGCATAGGGCATTCACCGGGAGGTCTAGGCTTCCTGCTATGGTACAAAACTAGAACTTAATAGGGACCCAAGGGGAGTACAAGAGAGAGTGGAGTTGCAAACTCCTTTATTAGTAGTAAGTAAGAAATACTCTGGACGAGTCAGGTTATAAGTAATATATACAATTCTATCTAACAAAGTCTCTGGTGCGATGACGTGGCGATGACGTCCCCGATGGAGAAGCAGGTGAGTTCGTAGATGTGTAGATTGCAATACTCAACTTCGGGGACAAGGAGATGAACCACGAGAGGTGGAGTGAGGAGGAGGTCCGATCGGCGTTCTGGATCAATGGTGAACACAGAGGAGAGTTGAATCGCCACCAGCACACACGGTAAGTAACGCTACAGGACTCGTCACAGGATGGGAGAGAGTTGTCTGTCTAGACAATGAGGTACAATAATGGTTCACCTTGGTCAAGTACCTACCAAGGGAATTTTATTCCGCCGCGTCATACCCAGGGCAGCGTCTTCCTTTTAAGGAGGAGGGTGGGGGGGGGACCAATCCGGATGCGCGTCAATTGCCGCTCGTCGCAACACTTCCATGTAGTAAGTAAGGTGTAGAAAGTACTGATATGCATGTTGAAAACGGAATGAGTAAAGGAAGAGTGATCAGAGAAAAAATTACTCCCGCATCCTGCCTGGTTCTGACCAACCAGTGGTTCTGACCAACCAGGGAAGGCGCACAGCAGCAGAGACTGGCGGAGCAGCGGACACCTATGGGACAGACTGCACTGTGTTTTCAACTGAAACTTGAGGAACGAAATAAAACTGATATTAACCGGTTATCATTATTTTTGTTAAAAAAAAGTGTTCCTGTTCCAGAACATAAAATATAATGTGTCCGGTTTAGTTTCTGTTCCCCGGAAAATTCAAAAAGTTCCCAGTTTTCACTTCTGTTCCTTGAACCGGTTTAAAAGCCCTGATACGAGAGGACACTACTGATCACCTCCCACAACACAAACACCGCACAGACCTCGATCTGGTGAGGTAAGCCTTGTGAAATGAATAGATTCCAATAAGTAGACGCCTTTGATTGTACACCTCTGCCAAGCAGGTTCACAAAGACATGAAATATTGTACTGTGACAAACAGACCAAGGAGACAACATAGGGCTGATTAAACTCATATGCTGGCACATATGAACATCTCTGAGTTGAAAGGAAGATGAGCACCTATCTGTCCTCTAATGAGAGAGAGATCACTATTTCTCTCCACAATACGACAAACAACATAACACTTTTCCCCTCATGGGCAAACGTAAAAGTCCTTGAGCTTCTGACTGTAGGGGTTCAGAGAAACTAAATATATCTGCATCACCACAATGTCAATGTGTCAAAGCCCTTGCCAGCATATTAGAAAACTGTTAATTTGCTTTGCATTGATTCCTGTACTGTTCTGCCTCTCGCCAGGCTTTAGGCATCACTACGGATCCTGGCAAAGCTGCAAATGCTCTGGCACACTTTTAATTAATGGATCAGTTTAGGGATGAATGTGTGAGCCGGTGGAGTGAGGCGGGATGGAGGGGGGTGGTCATTGCATTATCAGTTGAAGTGAGATGCCTGCCATTGACCGGACAAAACGTAGCACGGAAAACAGAAGCAAACAAATCTAATTTCACGGGGAGAATGAAATGAAAGCCTCGGCGGAGCCTCTGTTCGCTTTAGTGAATTATTTTCATGGTTTTGATGTGAGGAAGACATCACCACCTCCAGATGCTCAGTATGGTCTTAATATTTGACGGATGATAAAAGTACACACAGTCATGATTAATTCTATATGAGTATTACACGGCCAGGAAGAATCAATCTGATAGATCCAGAGGTTATTAAGCCTCAGAACACACATCACTATTAAAAACTGTATCTGAACTCATTTCATGATGGGAGTTATGTTTCTCTCCATCGATTCAAGGGTTTGATCCAGTTTTCTAAAGACATCAAAAGATATGTTCACTTGGAACATGAAAAATATAGCATAATTTAAAACAATGTAGAAAATATATTATGCATGGGTATGCTATTGCAAAGACTCTCTCCATGAAACACACAAAGTAAAAGGCATGGATGATTTGAGAGTTCAAGTGTAAGGATATCCTGAAATAATGGCGTTAACTACTGGAGTCTGTGACAGTCCCCGAAGGAGATGAAATGATATGTCACGAGTCCCGAATATTCAAGAACCAACTCCGAGACATTACGAAATCATGCTACTAGAATTCCTAGGTCTGGGAGAACAAAGGACCCGTCATTAATTCAGGATTGTCTGCACAGCCATCAGCAGTTGACAAACACGTGTGTCAGGGTCATTTATAGCCTGGCATGCCAGACCCAATGCATCGTCCACGAATTGCACATCGCTAGACGCTGAATTGGGTCTGGGAAACCTCGAATACCCATCGCCAACATAAATGCGAATCAATCAGCGCGGACTTGGTATGGGCGACGCAAGACGGGGCGGAGCCCGCAACGCCTCGGGCGTGTGTGTGTGGGTGTGTCTCTGAGTGTGTCTCAGTAGTAATTTTGTAAGATTGCGTTGTTGCAAAATGCATTTCAATGCGAACACCATATGGGGCTGTCTTAACCGCTACACACACGCGCGTGTGTGTGTCCCTATACCCCCGCGTCTCTTTCTCGGCGACACCCACCCCGCGGGGGGGGCGGCCATTCAGTACTTAGAATGCATAGTACGGCGGAGTGAACATAGAATGGAAAGTTTCTGCGCTTTGTGGCCAACTTCTCCCAGAGTCCGTTACCTCTCTCACTTTAATTCAACACACACTCGCACGCGTACATGATTCCTATCATGGACTATACTACATGGACTATAATACACTTGATTTCGTTCTCGTTTGATGTCGCTGCGATGTCGCTCGCAATAGAAATTAATAATAGACGTGACAGCCCCGTCTTCGCTTCCTCAGTCAGCTCCTCGATCGTGACGCCTACTGCGCTGTGATTGGATTGCCTGGTTTAAATACTTGTCATGCCTCCACGCCGTTTGTCCCACCTACTGCACGGTGACTGGATGACAACATTTGATTGACATGGTTTTTTTCAACGTTTTTCGCAGTTTTTCCAATTGATCTTTCCCAGACCCAATTCAGCGTCTAGGTCATTGATCCTTCCACCAACTCACCGACATGGCCTTCAATAACGAAGATATCTTTTCTTGCACCTCCAACAGCCTGCCAATCCTGAACACTTGCCTTGGCCCACCTCTTTTCATGTTTTATAGAATATTTGTTAGAATTGTTGTCCATTCGACCCATCACGGTCTCGCATATTACTCTCACGATCAAAACTCACGTGTCCCACGTGGGTCCGTGCCTCGCCGACACTAGACATGCCTAGCACCTTCTGGTCATTCCGACAGGCGAGAGGCCATGGGGAATTGATCACCACTAGTCAGGGAGTACAATCCAAAGTACAGATGCAGCAGTCAATCAGAGAGCTTAATGTTGAACAATGCATGATACAGTGATTATTACCCGCGCCGGGGCACTGCCCCGGCGCGGGTAATAATCACTGTTTTTGGTCGCGTTGGTTTGTCCCCAGGATAACTGAAAAAGTTGAGCACGGATCTGGATTAAATTTTGCATAGTTGTTGGAAATGCAGCGTCAGCTTCCTAACTATTACAAACGGGAGTGCTGTGTGGACGATCCGTTGGTTCTGGCTCGCCAGGTTACTACTCTACGAGCACTTGCATTGATAATGGCTTGCCACACATACTGCTAGCACTAAAAGTAATTTTTTTTTGTACCACTAAGGCGCAGGTTTGCAATCTCTGAGTGCTTCTAGTTATGGAATGTAGTTACATTTTTTCCATCAGTCATGCAACTAAGGTGTTCAGTCACTCTTACGGCGGGTGTCCACGCACACAACACAATTACAGCACGTGGGTTTTTGGCTGTGTTTCTGCTGGAAAAATGCAATGCCTCGACGCAGTGTGTTGATCTACTTGTATTCTTGTGGGACACAGTTGACGCTGCACCAGAAGACCAGTCGATGCATCACGTTTCTTTTCACGAGCTGTACCATTTTTTTTGTGTGTCTGTGTGTGTTCATGTATGCACGTGCCGTAACCGTCACCTTGCAAACGAATAAGAACCACGGCGGTCTCTCAAACAGCGGTGGTGGTTCTTATTTGTTTGCAAGGTGACGGTGCTTTGTTGAGTGCACCATCAAGCGTTCAATATGTCTCATATATGTATCTACTTATACTATATGTTCTGTTCTTCATTTCTTAATATACGTTCAAAGTACTTATTTCATACAGTATATGTGCTGGGCTTGTACAGTGTTCACAGGCGTGACCACCATTGTCTTGCGGTCACCCTGTCGCTGTGGTGGTGCAGCGTGGTGGCCATCATGAAGTACCGGCGTTGGTTCGCCGTTCTGCAATGGCTGCAACACATTTGTTTATGGTGCGGTGGACAACTCACCGCACCAGTGTGGGTGGAAACCTGACGTCACTCTTGTTATTTCAGCCAACAATGTAACACATTCATTTCTTTTTCTTTTTTTTAAGTTATTTTTTCCGGCGTCAGCGACGTTTTTCCATTTTTATTGGATAGGATTAGTCGGGAACTGGGTTGAAGAGATCGTGGGTAGACATCACAGACAAGTCGCCGAGCGTAGTCGAACACGCGACACTGCGGACACTGCGGTAGACGCAGCATCACTAACATGAATGGTGTCGCGTTAGGTGCGGTGTCCATAACCACTCGGCCAACGCGGACCCCTGTACACGTTTTAATACTCGTCAACATCATTCATGAGGGAAGCCTAGAGTGATAGATCGCTCTACCAGCTGTGTTATGTGGCTGTCAGCACTTGTCAGCAGCCATCCTCTGTACGTGTTTCCCCACGTCATCTCTTTCGACGTCTTTATTGTCTGGGCGCCACTGGTCAGGTGGCCATTTCCCATTTGCTTGCAAACACTCTGAATACACCCCCAGGCGCTGCCGATGTCCACAGTACAAACAAGCGCCTGGTTGCTTGTGTATGTGGGCTTATTGTGGAGGTGCCACACATGTCTTTCCGTTGAGAGCACACAAAAGGGTAAGAGGTTCCATAGTTGGAAGCTCACAAGGACGCGTGGTCCATAGGCTGTTATTCAGAAACTGTGAATAAGCTGCTAATAGTGCACAACTGCCTCCTTTAAAAAAAAATAGAGCCATAAACTAGAAGTATTTAGTCGTTGCTGACTGCTAAACGGATATCTCCGAAACGCGATAGAAGCATCAATGTATCCCAGAAATATTGTAGAGCCATGCGTTCTGTAGATTTCAGGGCCACAGGGTCCTTGTACAGGGTGCCTCCCTTACATTTTGTAAGTGTTGGCCTCCAAAATCTGGCCAAGTGTTGGCCTCCAAAATCTCATCAGATCATGAACCTACCCCAGAGCATTGACACACTGAATATGGGACAAACCCATTCATCCGTTCAAAAGTTATCACATTAACATGACAGAATTTTGCACTGGGGACACGGCAGCGCATGCAAACCAAAATCTGTTTTTTTGTTTTGTTTTTGCTTTTTTCCCCAGAACCATCTCTGCTATCACCCTACACTCAAAACAAAACAAAAATGTGAATTATATAACATCATGCATAATTACGGATGTTCAAAATTGTCAATGAAACTAGGTGGTCATACATTTATAAATGCATTAAAAAATGCAAGTATAAGTATACAGTCATTACGTATTTGTATTTCTATCCATGGACGGATGTTTGGAAAACAAAATGTGAACGTTTGTAAACATGTGAACGAAGTAATGCACATTATTGCGCCATGTGGGTACACAAATGGCCGAAATGTACCATCATATAGGCGTCAAAGATGTCTTGAGAGGAATGATGTATAACTTAACACAGAAGACTTTTATATACACAGAAGGATTTTTAAATATTTATTTCCTGAAGAAACGCATGCAGTGACCTCAAAAAGCTCCAGAAAGCAGATTTCCAGCGTTGACCACGTTACGTTTGTTTTACCCAAGAGTCTCTAAACAATTTTAGGCTGGACATAACACCATTTTCTCAGCTACGATATCTCGCAGCGCGCCTGAATGGGAAATCTAGTCCAAAACAATAACAAATTACATTTGTAATAATATTAATTCAAATAATATTTTTAATAATATTAAAAATAAGTGTTATTGGCGCTGGCCCCGTGGCGCAGCAGGTTAAGATCGCTGTTCCAAGCCTGCCCCATTCAAAGTCTTGTTGATGTGACTTAGATCACAGCTCCCGCAGCGCCGTGAAATCACTTCCACTCACGGTCATACTGTGCGTCCAGTCATCCCCTCTCTCGCATCCCCCTTTTACACCAAAGTAAGTTGTATTTTCGGCCCGCAGATTCAGTGGCCCAGTGGTCATCTAAGATTTAATGGGAATATTATGTGTATGTAGTTAGCTCTGCATGAATACAGTGTCCTTACTCTGTGGTGCAAGACTAGAGAGAAATGTTAATTCTGAATTATGTTCAGTGCAGGGTATTCTGGATTTAGCTACAAAATAAAGAATGAATCAATATATATATTTTCGTTCATTATTTTATTGTATTTTTTTAAATTTTTAGTTATTTAATAGTAGTAGTCCACATTGGAAATTAATGAACACATTCACACCAATTTGGACAAAGTAAAAGTAAGCGTCCTTCCAGATTTTGCTTTCAGCTGGATTCTGTGAACAGGTTTTGTCATTGATCAGCTGATTGACCTGATTGAGGATATGTGCTACTTATGATTAGCTGTCCTGTAAATGTTTGAAACAAATCTGTGTCATGGATTTTAACTCCAGAATCACAATCAGGACAGGATACTTTTAATACAAGACTGGACATTAATACTATGTGATCGCCAGCCTCCTGCCATGAACCGTCCCTGGTGGATAGGTCAGCTATCTACAAGAGAGAGCCCAGCCTTGCAGCAAGCTCATTTTGGCAACTAACGTATCTGTAATTTTTTCCCTCCGGTCGCCTGAGATGAGCAGTAACGCATTACATTTAATCCGTTACATTTTTTGTGTGTACTTTTGAGTTACTTTTACTCAAGTAAATTTGAGGTGAAAAAAAAAAACGTTTACTACAATGTCAGCAATTCGTTAGCCGTTACATTAACTTGGTCTTTAGCGACACCCATAGGGAACTGTTGGCGTCATATCTCTCGCTCTCTCTCTCTCTCTCTCTCTCACTCTTGGGTGTTCTCTATATCACCAGAACCAACGCATCGTCCACGCATCACACATCGCTAGACGCTTGCATTGGCTCTGGGAAAAGCAGGCTTGGAAATGCAAGTGTCTAGAGATGTGTTATGCGTGGACGATGCGTTGGTTTTGGCTGGCCAGGCTATATCACTTTTTTTTTACTGAAAGTTACTCAGTACTTTTGCTATTTAAGTAACTTTTTCGTGGAGTACTTTTTTACTTTTACTTGAGTAAATATTTGGATGACTTGGAATATTTGGACTGCTGAGGTAACAATACTTTTACTTAATTCTTATGGCTACTCTGCTCATATCTGCCGGTCGCAACCTAAAGCCTGATGAAGTTAGGAACAAAGAACGACAGCTCCGTCTTTTGGCTCAACACGTGTTCAGCACTACAGATCCAAGCATTGTCTGTATTACTGCAGGCTGTTCTGCCTTTTGATCTTGCACTTGTAACACAGTGATCTGTAATCACGTACCTGTAACTGTACGTGTGAGCTCCGTTCTCATTCCCCCAAAGTTTAGTAGACATCTTGATTGGTAACCCGTGTTTCAGTATTCACATGTGTCCTCATGATCATGGTAATGCATGAAAGGTGTGCTGAATTATAATTATACCAGCTTTTTGAGTGTATTATTGGCTGCCCGATTAAACATGTAGTGGTGAAATCTTTAGATTGAAATCATGTGTCTTCCCCCATGTCATTCAAGACAGGCAGTAACAGCAGGGCCACTGGCTCTAAAAAAAAAAAAAAATGACACTCCCGATTCACACTGGACTTTCATTACCTATGGACCCCTGGTAATTCGGAATAATTGCGGAGGACGTCTGAGTTTCATTTGACGTGCGAATGCGCAATGTCGGTGATTTGTGAAGTAATAATTCCACTGCAAGTTACCTACTGTGATTCAGCTAAACACCACAATGGTTTGAATTCAGAATTTGTTTAACTTTGTTCTTACACATGTTACAAGCCAGCGCCGCCAGCTGCCCCCAATCGACAATCGGCTGTCCGCCTCCTTTTAAAGCCGCGTCTGACCCTGGAGAGACGCAGCCACAATACCTCTGTACAGGTAACCCTAACCTTACAGAGCACGTCACTCGCAATACCTTGACGAGGTCGAATCTAATTTGATAATCCTTCGGATTGATCACTTACCTGGTCTCTCTCCTGTGTCCAGTGTACCCCTGGGACTCCTCCTCTCTCGCCCGATCCGATCCCGATGGACCAGGACCAGATAAGCATTCCAGACGACTCCGACCGCATGGACGAGTCGTGATTTATGTTATGTATTTTTGTGTTACACGTTTGGTCCACGAGACCTAAAACTAAAACAATAAAAGGGTTAAACCCTGTGTTTTGTCTCTCTCTGGGAAATCCAAATACTACTAATATTGCCTTGTGACACATTCTGCACCGATGGCCCCCACCTTTCCCCCCCAGACCGGCATCATGTAGACGGCTCTTTAAGGAGTGCCGCAGGGAACAGTTCTTGGCCCCTTCCACTCTTCAACATCAGTCCAGTCGAATCACTCTAATTTGTCATGTGAAAAACAAATTACGATCACAACAACGCAGTAACCATTTCATTATTCGGGGGCTCAGAGTTGCAGGAGAGATTTTTGGAAAATATAAATGTTCAAATTAGGTCCATGTTCAAATATAGTTGTGGTGACCCAATGTCACCACGGGGAGTGTAATCCAACTGTCGTTCGTATTTCCGTGTTCCAAAATAATCACTGCGTGTTTTACTGTTCAGTTCATTTATTAAACTTTAGAAAATAAAATAACAAAGTCTATCTATGCCCGCCTGATAATTAGTAGTCCGTAATCCATTCTTATCGTTCAGCCGTTGCCGCCACCGTTGCCCTTGCC
>OMKY01255883.1:27093-37775 GCA_900302395.1 Bregmaceros cantori
GATTGTTGAACTCCCCATGTACCATATATAGTGCACTGAAAGTATCCCACAATGCACCACAAAAAGTAATGAGCATCGATGTACCCTAGACGAAGCAATATAACCCATAATGCATTGCAAAATATATTAAAAATGACCTAAACTCACCAAAAATGGTGCGGGGAGAGTAGATAGCGCCGGGCCACAACAGATAGTTATCAATGTAAGTACATGATTGTTGAATTTTATAATTATATTTTTTATAATTATACACTAGTGTCCGAAAACTCAGCCCCTTTGCTATTGAGTGCACTATTAGTGAGTGCACTATATGGGGAGTCGGTAGTAGGGGATAGGGAACGGTTTTCGACGCAGCCTCTGTCTTCCTCTTTCTCTCATCTTCATCCTCCCAGGATCCTTTCCTACCCTCACCAGTTCCACCCCTCCACACCCCCCTCCCCTCACCCAAGACCCCCTCTAACATTGCTCCATATTTCATTTCTTTCGTTCAAAGCCGGGCTCAGCCAAACTCCAGCAGCTCTTAGAAACATTTAGCTGACAAAATGACACAGACACAATGACACTTCTGAAGCTGAATATCCATTTCAGTGTTGCTCTCTTCATATTCTTCATTACAGCCCAAAATGCTTTTGCCTCGCATCATCTGATAGGGATGATGATCATGACAGACGGCATCAAATATTGAAATGGCAAAAATGAAAAACTGTTTTACATTTTTTTTGGTCGAAGCCTTCAAAGACTTGGTCTTGAGCATGGAGATGTAATTTTAATTTTGTCTGCCTGTGGATGGAGCTTTTGGGCGGGATGGATTAATCATTTTGGGAATACCTGATGTTCTCTGAAGCCACAGGCCACGGGTACCCTGGCAAGCCAGAAACAACAATTCGTCCACACATCGCACGTGGCTAAACGGTCCGGTGGGCCTGGACCAACCAGGCAGACAAATCAAATTGCCACCCAAATTCGGGCGATTCCAATCAGCGCCCCGTTAAGGCGGGCCTTGTTTGAATCGAGAGGTGCCACTTGTTGCGTCTACGGCGCTGTGATTTGATAACTTCATTTCATGACACTTTTTTTCGAGCCTGCCTAATCCAGACCAAATGATTGTTCTAGTCGTGTGTGATGCGTGGATTCATTTGTTCGGGCTTGCCAGGCTAGGCCACAAATATTCAGCTGTGGTCTATTTTTTATTAATATGCAATCATTGACTATAGGCCCTAATCTGTTTTGTTTTGGATATATCTGATAACATTTATTGAAGAAACCATGGTAACAATTTTTCTGGAAAAAAACCCAAAAACATGTATCATTATTATCGTGAGCCATGATGATGATGTATATAGATACTAAGTTGTATAACTATGAGCTGGGAACAACATGAAGGGCCCACCATTCCGAAGATTCCTCATTCCAAAATGGGGATTTGGTAGGCTTCAGCCTAGCATTAGGACTGCACACCAAAAGTCATCTTTCTCACAGGATCTATCTGGCTTATCTAGGTGCGCTGTAGATCAATGGGCACAAAGTTGCCATAGCTGGGCATGGCCAGAGGGGCGAGCCAAATGCCCTTGTCTATTGGGGTCATGAAAATCAAACAATATGATTTTCAACTTTATTCAAATGTTACTGTTATGTATTTCTAACATCTTTCTGACATGAAGAAATTGGGCGCTGCATTGGCAGAGGTCTGCGTGTGAAACACATTACATAATAAGTTAGCATAGGATGTTAGCACATTGTCCATGAAAACACATCACCCTGCGCAAAACGTCAGCTCAGCAATTCTATTTAAAGATGGAGAGACATATTTTAAAACCCATCCAAGACATCACCCTGATGGTTGTTTATACTGAGATGGAAATATTTCAATGCCACTTCTACACACCGTGTGTGCGTTTGTGTGCGTATGCGAATGTGTGTCAGCTCTCAGCTCAATGCTTTCCAGACAACTGTTTGGTCTATGTATCACGGCTGATAAAACGCCTTGTCTCGCATCTGAGGACTTGTGTGCGTGTGTGTGTGTAAGAGTGTGTCTGTACTGGTGTGCATATGCATGTGTGCCACTACGTACACAGTATGTGTTGCACGTGTCTGTGCGTATCTGCAAATGCGTGCAGATGCATGTATATGTGTGTGCATTGCACACTATATACAGATGTGTTTGTGTGTGTTTGTACATATGTGTGTGTGTGTGTGTGTGTGTGTACCATTGCATCTCAAACCATATCTGTTTATTTATCTTTGTCTCGTCTGGAAGGCACATATACTTGCCTACATGTGTACTCAAAGATGCAGGCACGCACACACACACACCCACTCACACATAAACACACACATAAACACCAGCTAAATGTCTCAAGTGGAAGGGTATTTCTTTAAATGTATGCAAGCAAAATAATATGCAACTGTGCATAGAGATTCAGTTTTCAAAATCGTCTTTGAATGGGACTTTTTCATAAACGTAGGTCAAACAGGGTGAAAGAGACAGGATGGTCTGTGTGGCATCATTCAGTAGAAGTTACACGATATTCTTGTCAGCCGCAGCACTGATCCAGTTGAAAATTGAGTGTTTTCTATAAGAATAATGAAGGGCTGTTGCATTGTGTGGTTTTGGAAACATGAAGACCTGCTTTTCACACTCCTGCACGCTTGGGAGTGGGTTTGGGTCGGGGGCTACTAGGGACACATGAATAACTAGAAGCACTCAGAGATTGCAAACCTGCGCCAAGGTGGTACAAAAAAAATAGTACTTTTATTGCTATGTATGTGTCGCAGCCCATTATCAATGCCAGTGCTCGTAGAGTAGCGTGATTGCGTTTGACGCCACCGGCAAACATGCCAACTACATTTCCCAGCGGCCACTGCAATTCGGAAATCTGGTCACGTGACCGCGTTAACCGCCCAGCAATGTATCAGTAAGTTGGTGATTAAGTATGATTATGTTTGTTACAAGCCAGCGGGAGCAGCTGGCCGAACAACGCCCATCGTCCGCACAGCAAGAACCGAAAGGTTGACGTCGTCCGCGGAGCCTCCAGCGCCGCCAGCTGCTCCCAATCGACAATCGGCGGTCTGCCTCCTTTTAAGGCCGCGTCTGACCCTGGAGAGACGCAGCCCCAATACATCTGTACAGGTAACCCTAACCTTACAGAGCACGTCACTCGCAATACCTTGACGAGGTCGAATCTAACTTGATAATCCTTCGGAATGATCACTTACCTGATCTCTCTTCTGTGTCCAGTGTACCCCTGGGACTCCCCCTCTCTCGCCCGATCCGATCCCGATGGACCAGGACCAGATAAGCATTCCAGACAACTCTGACCGCATGGACGAGTCATGATTTATTTTATGTATTTTTGTCTTACACGTTTGGTCCACGAGACCTAAAACTAAAACAATAAAAGGGTTGTTAAACCCTCCGTTTTGTCTCTCTCTGGGAAATCTAAATACTACTAATATTGCCTTGTGACAATGTTACTTATAGGCTACAGAAATGCACCAAAATGCAATCACTTCTTCCGTTGGTCATTTCCAACAACTCTACAAAATTGTATCCAGATCTGTGCACAACTTTTTCAGTTATCCTAGGGACAGACAAACTCTCAAATAAACTCAAATAATGCAAGACACAGCTCCGTTGGTATACTTTATTATTCATTGATGCGCATAATTGATACTATTATATGTATATCCTCCATTATTTTGTATTTGAATAATGTATGTTCAAAAAATGTATTCAATTGTTAAAAAAGTGTTATTAAATTTGTTATTAAATATGTTGCACATATTCTTATTAAATGCCATTTGTTTAAATTATCACATTTTCATAATACCAAAAATAGGGTGGATTACGTTAGGCAGTGTGGGCCATTGCCTAATGTGGGACTCCTACGCTCCAGTGGCTTTAGCTCCTCCCTCAACTGATGGATGTCAGTGAAACTATGGTAAATGCAAACTATGGTAAACATTACGTTTAAACTGTCCAACACTGCATTTTACTGTCCCTGATTAGATAACTGCCAGTCCCACATTAGGAGGTTGTGAAAAATGGCCCATATTAGGGCAATCCACCCTACCACTACACTACCAAAAACAAGTTGTCACTACCAAGTTACTGTTACCATTGGTGACAACATGTCCAAAAAAAAAGCATGAAATTCATGTGAAATGAATGTTTAAACTGCCTCAGGGAGAACTGAGAGCAGATGTCCATTACCAAACAGTGAGGGGTCTCTTGTGGGGGCGAGCCCACCATTTATGGGTATATTTCCCAGATATGGTGGATAGAGCGGATCATTCGTTGGATGAGAATGGCCGGACAACTTGGACAAGTGTTAAAAACCATCTCCCTCAGTATACAATTTGTCTTATAACTGTGGGGCTGTGCTAAATCTTCACTTATAAACAGGAATGGGTGGTAACAGACTACAGGTAATGGACCATGTTCCAACTTATTATGCAAATGTTTCTTTTCATATTTTCCTAATTAGTTTAATCGTAATTGTAATTCATGAAATTGTTGACAAGGTTATATTCAAGTTGTTTAAAAGTAATCAGAAAGTTTTACACTTAGAGGAGACAGAGGAGACAAAGAGGGAGAGTGTCAGGAGATAAGTGAAAGACCCTTTAGAGGTCGCAATGGAATACATAAACAAAGTCTATCTAAGAAATGTCCATGGCTTCATCATCAGACACGTTACTCATCTCAATATTTGAGTCCACCGGGGCGGAATCAGGTTCCGGTGGAGGCTCCTGGAGGTCGTGCTGAGTCAAGGCTTTGGGGCTGCGTCCTTCTTGGGTCGGGCGCTGTCTTAAATGGAGGCGCGGAGCAGCGGGGGAGGCTCCGCGGACGATCTGTCGAGTCGCGACGCAGATGGGCAGTCCGCGGGCGATGCGCGTCCTTCGTGCAGCTGGCCCTGCTGATTTTGAACATATTTGACAAAAAAAGTCCCTCCTTTTTCCTTTGCCAATAGTCAATGCCTTTTCCTCCGAGTTTTCACACTGACAACCTTTAAATGGCTTTAGTTTAACCACCTAAACCGACAAAATATGCAGGCCTGTTAGCAACTCTAATATTCCCACAGTGGGCGGCTTAGAATGGGTCAATGCTGCTTTTCATCTTCATTAGACAGGTTTAGTCAGCGCCGACGGGGGGGAGGAGAACGCGCAGCACCGCATACACTGTGATAGACACAGCACCATTAACATGAATGCGGGCGCGTTAAGTACAGCATCTTCAACCATTTCGGCAAACGTCGCCCCAATTGCTAGTTCATTCTCTGAGACAAATTCTCAAATCAAAATTATTCCTGTAAAGCGCCTTGAAGCAAACTTAGGTTGCAATTTTGCACTATAGAAAAATCTGTTGAGTTGAAGATTTCTAATGGCCAATGTAAGGGATTCATTTTAAAAAGTATCTTTCCTAACACTGCTCATGAACAAGCTAAGTAATCAATATAATAGAAGCAATAGAGATTAGGAAACACGGCAAGCACACCGCCAACAGAGATGAGGGGTCGTACACCCTCTCGCATGTGTGGTACTCTCTCTTAGGCAGGGTAGGCAGAGACAGGCTGGTTGGAACACCAGCCGGACCATGCCCACAAGGAAGTGATACAGCAACGGCGTCACCATGCCAACAGGACGCCAACTCATGAAGAATGACGCAGAACGGCGGCCGAAACTGTTGAGGTATTTAATGAATCTTAACCCTGTCATTTAAAAAGAACTTATAAGCAAAGGTAATATACAGCCTGCTACAGGCTCCCAAAGTTAGTACTGCTCCTTTAAGGCAAACCTCCACGTGCGTTGTGTCAGAACAATGAAACGGCCTGCCCATTGTATTAAAAATAGCAACAGGCTTTGTGCATTTGTGAGTCCAACCATTGAATGGTGAGAATGAATGATCACCACCCACCCCTCCCCGCTCACACCGTGCATCAAATCAGCTCTACCGGGCGGTGGCCGCCCACCCAGCCCATGTGTCTCCGGTTGCAGAAGTTAATTTCCCTTTCATTTCATTTGACGCTTAAAAAAGAAAAAGAAACTGACAAAAAAAAAAAAAAACTTCTATAAATAGTTTGAAGCCTGGAAGCAGCCCAAGTGGTGAGGAGATGGATCATGACAATAACAGCTTTCATTCAGGGAGAAAAGAAACATGGGGAAAGGGGGAAAAGAAGACAGCGGTTCTGGGTGGTGTAACTGATTATTTCAAGAGTGTAATACCGTGCTTCGCATGAGGTGCTGGGAAGGCGACTTCTGAAAGAAGCAGATATTGGGAAGAGCAGCCATAAACGTTACTTAAGTAAAAGTATTGTTAGCTCAGCAAAATATTACTCAAGTAAAAGTAAAAAGTAGTCATCCAAATAGTTATTCAAGAAAAAGTAAAAAAAAAGTACTCCACAAAAAAGCTACTTAAGTAGCAAAAGTACTGAGTAACTTGCAGTAAAAAAAAAAAAAATTAGGGCAAATTCTCTTTTCAAAATGTAATTGAATGCCCCTTGTCCCCAGAGCGAGAGCGCCCGAGAGGGAGAGAGAGACAGCGCACGCGAGACAGAGAGACCGAGAACACACAAGAGAGAGAGAGAGAGGCCGCGAGAGAGAGAGACAAAGTGCCGAGAGAGAGAGCGAGAGCGCCCAGGAGAGAGAAAGACCAAGAGATAGAGCGAGAGAGACCGCCCGAGAGGTAGAGAGAGAGTTATGACGCCAACATATGTGCCAACAGTTCCCAATGGGTGTCGCTAAAGGCAAAGTTAATGTAACAAATAGGGAATTGCTGACATCTTAGTAAAGATTTTTTTTCCAGCTCAAATTTACTCGAGTAAAAGTAGAAAGTAACTTGTGAAGAATGTACTCCAAAAGTTAAAAAGTACTCAAAAAAGTTGTAACTGAGTAAATGTAATACATTACTGCCCATCTCTGGAAAGAAGCATACTGTACAGACAAGTTCGGCGGGTATTCCGGTTAAGTTTGTACTCTTAATGTCACTTCCAGAGCAATTTATTTTGCCATGTCCTTGGCTATTTTTCAACATGTCTATTCGGTGGGAGCACACACCTGCCGCGTTATTTAGAAAGGATGGTGGTAACTAGCTCTCACAAAATGGTGAAAAAAGCAAGGGGGGTGATGTGCAACTGGTCACAGAGCGACATCTAGTGTTCGGATTTTGGACTGGTGTGCGTTTTGTGTGTGTTTTTTGTCCTCGACCTCGTTCCACTACCATATTTTATATACATACATACAGGCACTGGAGGTGACCTTAAAAAGGGCGGGACAAGATGACTCCCCCCAGTGTTTTGCACGTAAACTCGTCTATACAGCATTATACAATTCCTTTGTGTGTGAAGTTTGCCTAGAGCTAAGGGTTTGGTGCATTTCCTAAAATAAAGGATCACTTTTGTTTTTAACTCATTCAGTGCCAGCCCTTTAGAACACATCCCAGAGCCAGGGTTTCTTTTAAACGTGTGAGTGGCACATAGCAAAGCAAACTTTAGACTTTCCTATATCATCAGAACAAAACATTTGTTTCTACATTAACAATGTTCATACTGTCTGACATGAATGACTGGAATATACTTTTTTTTTATTAAAGACAGAGTAAGGTTTTTTAAATACCTCGACACTTTCGGTTGCGGGCTGCAATCTTCTCCATCGAGTTGGCGTCCAGTTCTCATGGTTAGGCATGATTTTTTTGTGCTTCTTTTTTTTAAATAAAAGCCACACTGTTCAAAAAACTGAATGAGTTAATAATTATGCCATATACACACATGGATTTAGGGTCAGAGACAACTTTGGTAAATACTTCTTCTAGAATCGAAAAAAAAATGACAAAAAGTGATAGAATGGCAGGTAATAAGAATCGTCATGTAGTAGACACATTAAGCACATTAATGATGAAACAGTGGTCTTCATTCAGGTACATGCCACCGCTGAAATAAAACACGCTGCATGCGTAAGAACATTATATAGTAATTTCCATAACATCATCAGGTATCTTTGGGGCTGAAATGAGCCAGGATTAGGCGTGTATGTCAGGCTGGCAGTTTCCTCCGGCTTAGTACCTGAGTACACGTGTAGCTGTTAGTTTCTGGATTATACCCCACTACCTTTGTAGTGCCTTGTTGAGCCTGTAGCCTGCCATATGCTTCTGATTACGGAATGAGGCAAAGTGTTTTTCTTGGACGCCGACAGTAGTTTCCTGTTTCAGACACTGCGCTGCGCTGTGCCACAGCCTCACTACTTAGCGACATTAAATTAAAAGAAAAAAAATCATAAAAACCTGAAAGACCCACAGCCAAGCTCTCTGTGCCCACCACCACCACGACCTAGGATCTCCGTACCCGGTCAGCTCCACGCCTCGTCAACTCGTCAGTGGGATGGACGTCTTCCCGTGGGCACTGTGTCCGGGATAGTGACGCTATTGCCGCTCGTCGCCAAGTTGTTGAAAAACAAGAGAAAATACTGTAAACTACAAGGCACTTGGAGCGCACGCATTGAAATTCAAATGCAATTCAAATTCAATCTTGGAGCTAGGGGAGCGGTGGGGCAGGATTAACGCCTATTTGTTAGTCATGCCCACAGTGACAATCTATTTATTTATTTATTTTTTACTTATTTTTTGGCCGCAAGTGCCATTAAATCGGGAACTGGGATGAAGAGTCGGGGGAGACATTGCAGAAAAGCCGGGGAGGGTATGCAAACCGGCGGCGCTGCACGGCCTGTGGCCTGGGGGACGCGCTCTCTAACAACTCTGCCACTGTGCGGCCCCTAGTGACTTATAATCAGCACACTTTTTTTTCAGCCCATTCAGGCCATTTTTCAAGCTCTATTAGGGTTAGCGGAAACAGGTGAAGATGGTGAGCAGAAATGCGGGAAGTAGGCGGGAGAGAAGGTGGGGAGAATCAAACCCTCGACTCGCCTCGACTCACCATTGAGGCATATGCATGCTTTCCAGCGCTCTGCCTAACCAACTGAGCTACTGGGCTGCTCTATAATCATCCCTTTTAGTGTGCGATTTATTTTCATTGATGCCTGAACTTCAAAGACTTTGTGTAGTTGATGAGGCTGATCACCTACCACGACATGGACACTGCAGGGACCTGGCGCGGTAAGCACAGATTCCAACAACATGTCAGCATATCCGATTGTTGACAACCACTGCTGCCCAACTACGCCACAACCACAGTCGCACAGAGCCCGCCTTAAGAGGGCTCTGTTTGGCTAATTCTAGCTTCTCCGGTGGGTTTCCAAGGCGCTCCCAGACCAGCTAAGAGACACCCACCGTGTCCCGTGTCTTCTCCGGGGTACTCATTAGGGCAATCCACCCTAATCGATAATGGGAGCTGTCGATTCATTGGTTCAATAGTTAATTGGTGAAAAATATTAAATGACCGTAATTAATAAAAAGTTAATTAAGAGTTAATATTTTAAAATAATCAATTGTATTTATTTCTTTTTTGGTGGGCCCTCGACTGGGACAGGGATGTATGCGGCAGTGGACTCACTGCTACTGCTCTGTTATTACTACTACTCCCTGTCTTTAGTTTTTTCAACTCATTACCCCCAACATTGCTGCTGCTGAAGTTGAATGATGACAGGGTCCCCCCCTCACCCCGCGCCCCTTCATTCCCACCACCCACTGCTCTCCTCCTTCAGTGCTTTGCCCACCCATAATGCATTTGGCGGCTCTTTCTTCAGCCGGGCCCCAATGCCAATTACTGTAATCAAACTCAATGTAGCGGCGTAGAGACCTGCCACATCTGTTACTTACCGTGTAAGCCAATCTGTGTGTGTGTGTGTGTGTGTGTGCATGTGTGAGGAGGGGGTAGAGGTACTTCAGTAAGAGAACTCTTTGTTCCTACTTACCTGTTGCAAGAGGAGATGGTGGAGGTATGTGTGTGTGTGTGTGTCAGTGTGCGTGGGTGCGCGTGTGTCAGTGTGTGTGGGTGTGTGTGGAGGGGTGAGCGATGTTCATATTCTTTGGGGATGCACCAAAAAATATATTTTGATATAAACAACATTTTCACTCTGCTCCCCCTTCGTTGGGGCCCTTGTAAGTGAGTTGGAGCGTGGCGTGCAAAACTTCTGCAAATATTTGGTATTTTATAAATAAACCAGCAGTGAATAATGCACAATCGTTTTTTTTTAATATTACACAAACTGGATGGGACCCTGGGAATCAGTTGTGACTGCTGACTGGTCCTCTGGCTGATGAAACGCCTTCAACTCAGCTTCAATGAGGCTTTTGAAAAAGAACGGTTGTCCTGGGTCATTTCTGAATCTTTTTGTGGTGTAGGCCGTAGGCCCAATGTAACCCGTTCACAATGGAACAAGTCTGGGTCTGTCCCATTATCAATGCAAGTGCACCTAGAGTAACGCGATTGCCTTTGACGCCACCTGGGAACATGCGCCAACTACACTTCCCAGCGGCCGTTGCGACCCGGAACTCTGGTCATGTGACCGCAGCAAGCGCCAGCCATCTATCGGTAAATGATTAAGTATGATTATATTACTTATAGGCTACAGAAATGCACCAAAATCGAATCACTTCTTCCGTTTGTCATTTTCAACAACTCTGCAAAATTTCATCCAGATCCGTGCACAACTTTTTCAGTTATCTTGGAGACAAACCAACGCGGGTGAAAACATAACCTGCTCTGCGGCCCCGGTGCAGGTAATTACCATTG
>OMKY01255892.1:7343-17899 GCA_900302395.1 Bregmaceros cantori
GTGTAGGCTGCTCGGTCCTAGATGAACAGACACTCCCACATACAAAGACACACACACACAGATGCCACACTGCTACACACACATGCATAGACACACACACACTGTCACATGCACACACTCCCACACATACTGCTACACACACCCACACACACTGCTACACACACATGCATAGACACACACACACACACACTGTCACATGCACACACTCCCACACATACTGCTACAGGCACACACACACACACACACACACACACACTAACACATGCAGAGACACACATGTTCATAACTTACTGCCATATAATAAAAGCTACCTCAACCACATGCACATATTTGCAATTTTGCATACAAACATACACGTGCACACGCAGACACACACACTAACAGTCTTTCGCACACTATCTCTCTCTCACACACGTTATTTACACAGTGACCTGTCCTGAGAACTGGAAGACTCACCTGTTCCCTTCTTCCTTGGTGTCAGGTTTCCAGGAAGTAGATGTCTGTTGATCTCTCTCTCTCTCTCCCTCTCTCTCTCTCTCTCTCTCTCTCTCTCTCTAATCTCTCTGTCTGTCTCTCTGCCAGCTGGTTTGTCCACTGCTTACCTGTCTCTGTGTTTGTGTAAAAGGACTCTCGCTCTGTCTACTGCACCTGACCCTGTCTACCTCTCTCTCTCTCTCTCTCTCTCTCTCTCTCTCTCTCTCTCTCTCTCTCTCTCTCTCCACACTCCCTTTCTCTGATCGCGTCATCTTCTGGAGGCTCTATAAAAGAGGATGGTGTGAGTGCGAGGACTGTCTCAAAATACGGGTAATAATTTACAATAAGGCTTCTTACCTAATACATCATTTTGCATTAATAAATGCTTAGTACAGATGTATTGCTGTTAGTTATGGCAATTATGAACAATAATGTAGATAAAATAACCATGAGTTAACATAAGCCTCGGTTGTTTTATTATTTTTGTATTGAAACTGAAGAATGTATCAGCATAAAACAATGTGTAAATGTGTTTAGAATAGTGGATTATTAACTGATGTTGTAATGAAATACCGTAGCCTAACTAATATTAAGTAACCAGTTGCAATGGTCTATTAATGCATAGCGGTGGCTTAGTTTACAACAGGGTTTATCAGCTGGCGTGGATTACAGATTTATATGGGCTGTAGTTTTTCCATTATTTTATTCATAGACAATTTCTATGTCTTGTTTGAGTAATTCCCATGAACAATGTATTACCATCCCTGTTCAGGGACCAATATCTAATATCTATAATTGTTTGTTGTTATCTGAAACAAAGTATGCTTTCAAAATTGCCTAGAGATAGTCTGAAACCGGCTAAATAATTGAGAAAAATATATAGGGTGGATTGGACTAATGTGGGGCACTGCATAATGTGGGACACATGCAGGCTCTGGCCATAAACTAATGAATGTCAGTGAAACTATGGCAAAAGCAAACTCAACATTTCACTGTATCACGTTAGGCAACTGACTGTCCCACATTAGGAAGTTGCAAAAAATCCATCCAGCATCTGGGCTTTTGAACTGTATTATTCTATATCATGCCTTTAACTTAATGTTTGGTACAATGCATAGTATTAGTAATGTATTACTGATAAGCCATAGTTTTAAGTCTTGATGCAACTTGTAACTTTGAGGGATATGTTTTTAAAAAAATAAATAAAATAAAATTTAAAAAAAACCTTCTCCACTCTCCTCACACTCCTCCACCAGTGCTGTGAATTCATATTGAACTCTATACGCAAAAAGCCTGGACCGTAGTGTATGAGTTGAGGTTTCCACTCCTGTGACAGCTTCATCTTAGACAAGGTCGAGAGAGTGGGTGGGGGGGGTTGGATTGTTTGCGTTGGCCACAAATTAATATCTTTTCATTTAGTGAGGAAATGACAGGAATAGTAATTAAGGAAATGGAATGATTTTATTGGCCATGATGTTTATATTAACTTCCAGATGTGAGGCAGCTGTGGAAGGGGAGGCCCGTTCACTGTAGGTTTCTATCTGCTCCCGGAGAGGTTTACATTAGAAGCACATATCTGCACAGACACAGGGGGTGGCGGTCACTAGTAATCAGTGTTTAGGTGTAGCAAGTAGCAAGTTTACATAATCTATTATTTACATGCGGTGACAGTGGAAGAATACACTGTTCCTAGCTGTCTTCCTGTACCCAAGCTCTTCCAATAAACAGCCACAGCAGAATTGCACAATTGATCAAGTAGTAGGGATTACTACTTACTAGTAAGGTGGGTGTTGTCGATTATTTAGGTAGATCGCGTGAGTGCCAACGCATCACCTAATTTCTTGAAACATTGTAAATTAGAATGTAGATGTAACAGACAACAGTAATTTGTGTGATCTGATTGCTCCAATCTAATCGGCTACTTTCCAGCCTTGATGGTAGTATTGTAACGACCATATACATTACTTATAGGGTTGAGACAATGCTCACAATGTTAGTAGGGTGGATTGACCTAATGTGGGCATTTTTTTGCAACTTCCTAATGTGGGACAGTCAGGTTCCTAATGCCGTGCAATGAAATGTAGTGTTGAACAGTTAAAAATGAATGGTAGGCACAGTACCATACTTTGCTTTTACCAACTTCGCTTTTACCATAGTTTCACTGACATGCATTAGTTTACGGAGAAACCAGAGTCACTGGAGCTTAGGTGTCCCAGATTATGCAGTGGCCCACATTAGGCAATCCACACTACATTGCTCACGTACAAAAATGTCAACTATATTAAGTATTAGGTTTATTTCGCTTCACATTAATATCTGTTTATGTTAATACAGCTAAGAGGCCAAGGCTGAATGCACCAAACTGAACCAATATTGGCTCGTACAGTATATTTGATGGATGGGAGAGCTTTTAGGGGCAGTGCAAGGCGCCGGTGTGCTGTTTATAAACGTGCCCCAATAGTGTAGTTCCAGCCTGCTATAATGTTACCCCCATTTCACGGTTGATTTGACTGCATGGAAAGGTTAATACTGAGAAGTGGCCGTTCAGCATTCCTGGGTGGGCCGTGTAGCATCAATGCCTTTCTGCTGCAACGCTCCATATCTCACGGCAACTCTGTGAGTTTGTCAGTCTGCGCATGTGTGTGTTTGCGTGTGTGTGTTAAGAGTTTGCAATCATAGTTATGTGTCTTAGACGCTGTGTGTGTGTGTGTGTGTCTCTCTCTCTCTCTCTGCAAGTATGTGCCCGTGTGTGTGCCCGTGTATGTGTGTATTTGCGTGCCTCTGTGTGCATGTGTGTGGTCAAGAATGGTATTTTGAATCCAAATATAGTTTCAAATTAAACTTTGCTGGAACATACAGTATTTCTGGCCTTGCCTCGAGTTTGAAAGGGAGTAGTGTCTAGATTCCTCAATTTTGGAATTCAAATAGCATATACTACTATATCCTAGTGACATGGTAGTTACAGTATGTATGTGTGTGTGTGTGTGTGTGTGTGTGTGTGTGCGTGTGTGTGTGTGTGTGAAATCATCCTCTCCACATAATGTGTTGATTTTAAATGTATTTTCTACTATAATATTTTGTAGACCTTCAAGTGTGATAATTTAGGCATGAAAATTAAAAAAAAATTTAATACTATTATCAACATTGTAGCAGGCAAGATATGTGGTTGTTTCTCCAAATGCTGAAAAATCTTGAGAAGCATTTTATGACCATTGTGTTCATCCTTTTAAAATGAAATGTGATGTTCTTTCCTGAACTATATGCAAACGTGATGTTTTCATAATTAAACAAAAATATGATAAATTGTACTAATTGTATAACATTTCCACTATGCCCACGTTCATATATTCTTAATGGAAAGAGGCTCATCGCTAACAGAACAGCAGTATCCTGAAACTGAATATATTGAGTCATTATGAAATTCCCCCCGGTGTACCCAGCAAAAGCAACAAGCTTCCTGGATAGAGCCAGAGAGGGATCCAGAAACTGAGACCAAGCCCAGTTTTGTCCCCGGGTCCGTCGGGGCTGTTTTTGGCACGCCAGAGTAACTGCACGGGCCGATGCCTGTCTGAATCAAAACCCAAAAGTGTCGAAGAAGGGCTTCTCAACTAGCAGCTACTGTCAAATCGACCCGCAGCTCCTCACTGCCTCTGTATCAATATAGATACAAGATCACAGACTGGCCAGATTTTGGTTCTGCACTATTATGCCACAACTTCCAAGTGGTTCATGCTCCTGTCCAAGTTCACCAGCGAGACTGCCTGTGGAAAGAAGCTACTCCTGAACTTGGTAGACTTGGTGAGCAAAGCTTTGTGGCAATTGCCAGAGATAAGCAGTGTAAAAAGATGGAAAATCTGTTGTCACTGCCTTCTCATCCCTGGTGATGAGCTGCCATCTGGACTCCAGCGAAAAGCAGCAACACTCCATTAGGATTGCCTTGATCTCCAGCAGCTTTAATCTACGACTGTAAACTGTCTTTAATGGCATCCGGGCAGAAGTGAGGGGGATCTTATTAGTGCGGCACAATCCCACTGAAGCACATCCATGTTATTGTTCATGCCTCAAAACACAAACATTGCTTCTTTTAATCATAACTGCTAATCAGATGCCAACACCATCACCGTTTGATGGAACCACTAGGACTGTTCTCTGTTAGAATCAGGAATATTTTATAATAAAGCTGGATCATGTAATAGAGCCAGTGTGTGAGAGGACCAGGGGCTGGGGCAGTTGTGTGCAGTAATGCCTGTCAGACCTCTGTATTATTTTGTCGTGCATTCTGACGGGATTAGTAAAAGCCTGTCTTTTGCTCAATTTTTAAGACATTATGACACAGGTGCCGTATTTTCGCTTCCTCACACGTATACACACATACACAGACGTGTGTGGGTATTAACAAAGTTGAACAAATTCTGAATTCCAACCATTGTGCTGTTTTGCCGAATCACAGTAGGTAACTCGCAGTGGAATTATTACTTTGCAAATCACTGACATTGCGCATTCGCACGTCAAATGAAACTCAGACGTCCTCTGCAATTGTTCCGAATTACCACAGGTCCATGGGTAATAAAAGTCCAGTGCGAATTGGGCTAAAGTCAACAAAACATACCAAAGGAAACTTCAGACTCTCCTTTATCATCAGAAAAAGTTTGTTTCTACCCTTTTTCCATTCTTCAGTTATAGCGTCCAGAACCGGAGTGGATATCACTGAAAAGTGCTCATTTCTCGCACAATCTTCAGTAAATGTGGGTGCAGTGCCGATGGTGGTTGCTAGGTGGTAGTATACACTTCCGCTATACGCTCCCTTCATAGGCTTCAAAAGGCGTTCAAATGGAGGCACTGCATCTAATCTTTTTTGCAATACTACTATTCACAAAAACTTGATAAGGCGTCTTTGGCAGTGAATGAGTTAAGGTGATTCTGATCTGGCCAACTGCAGAGCTGAGCACCATCTTTACACTTAAATGGTGACCAGCTACTCCAAGGCATGGTCATTGTTAAGACAGACTTGGCGTTAACATATTGTATACTGTCTACAACATCATTTCATTTACAATCGTCTTCAAAGGAATAGTAACATTTTAAACAGTTAGGCCACATTTCTGGGATGAACTATTGCCTTTTAAACGCACTGCTATGTCATATGGAGTCACAAGCACCAAACACACAGCCCAGCCACTAACAGCTATGGCACAGATAAACATTCTTCACTATCTCTTCACTATCTGCTTGTAGCAACAAGGCTCCTCATTGACCTTGTCCACAGTAGAGGAAAACAAAATGACAATGAGGAAGCGGATTTGAAAACAGATTTGAAAAATGTGCATCCACATTCCACATACAGTGGTTCTGTAATTCTGTGTGGACGAATCCCTGGAGAAAACGATTCCCCCTTCCCAGGAACCCCTCAACGATTGGCAGAGATGGGCAGTAACGCATAACATTTACTCCATTACAATTTTTTGTGTACTTTTTTACTTCTGGAGTATATTTTTCACAAGTTACTTTCTACTTTTACTCAAGTAAATTTGAGGTGAAAAAAACAACTTTTTACTGAAGGTCAGCAATTCGTTACTTGTTACATTAACTTGGTCTTTAGCGACACCCGTTGGGAACTGTTGGCACATATGTTGGTGTCATATCTCTCTCTCTCTCACTCTCAGGCAGTGTCTCTCTCTCTCTCTCTCTCTCTCTCTCGGCCTCTCTCTCTTTTGGTCTATCTCTCGGGCGCGCGCTCTTTCTCGCTCTTTCCCTCTTGGTCTCTCTCTCTCTCTCGGGCACTCTCGCTCTAATTTATTTATGTATTTATTTTTAACTTTTGTTACTTAAGTAACTGTTTCGTGGAGTACTTTTTAACTTTTACTTGAGTAACTATTTGGATGACTACTTTTTACTTTTACTTGAGTAATATTTTGCTGAGGTAACAATACTTTTACTTAAGTCATTTTTATGGCTACTCTGCCCATGTATGTCGATTGGTGAAAGAATCACTGGGTATTCATCGGGCGTAAACAACTCAGAGGCAACAGCCCGTTCGGAAGTGGTGCCGATATTTTGCGTACCCATCCTGACTGACAGCGTCTACAGACGCTGTCAATTTAATTTGGATGATAAGTGCAACTGTGAAAAATCTGAATTTCACTCAAAAACGTGGTTGTCTGGACGGGGTCAGAGGCGCCAAACCAGTGTGTTGAGCAGGCAGCTGAAGGCATTTGTTAATTTGTAAATATATTTTTAATGCAATTATTTTAAGGATTATCTCTTGTCATTTAGTTAAATGTTAAGCTCCTCTACAGTTCCATTCCACAGTCAGTTGGAATAGTAGTAATGGAGCAAACAATTTAAAAAGTAATGAGCAACACACTGTCAAAGGGAAGATTAGAACCATGCAATTTCCAATTTCCACAATACTACTATTTACAATACATCATTGATAATAATTCACAGACCACTTGCAAAATCAGTGTTCTATAGTTAAGAAACATTTCCTAAGGTCAAAAGTGGAAATCAGTAGCGTAGGGAAATAATGGCCAGGGTTGTCCCTTACTATTTCAGATTGACAGCTAGCCCACCCTATCAAATGTGTCCAGAATGATTGACAGCTAGCTGACTCTTGATATCCAATACTTTCAATTCAGTATTAAATATTACAACTATTTACAGAAGTGATCAAACTCTTCTTCCTCAGTGTCGGAGACTTAACGCTTCTTAGTTCTGTGGCGATGTGTTGCCGTGGTTCGCCCCGTGGCCAACCAGGACGCTCATCTACCCTCGTGTAAATCCAGAATTTCAAAACTCATTGTCATTGGTGATAGTAGACTCCGTCGCACTTTTCCAAATGATAATAAAATAAAAACAATATTAATTATATTTCCACTTTCAAAGATCAATCGGGGGTGTATACCGTTTGTAAAAATCGTTTTTGATATACCTGCAGGCGCCTTCAGCTAAATTCGGACTACAGGCACGCCACCTAGTGTCACCAACAAAGTGCCAGGTGTAACGTATACTGCACCATTGGTCATTAAAATATATTATTTATTATTTATTTTCACAGAATGTATTGAATATCCACAAACAACAAGTGGAATATAATTATAGCGGGATTAGACATAGCCATATACTCTCTGGACGTCCCATTGATCTGAAGTTTGGATCTGTGAAGTGCGTCACCAAAGAGGCGGGACTGACGAGCGCCGTGTTTCCGGTTATGCTTAACGTCACATCCGGCCAGTCTACAAGACGACAAACAACAATGGCGGCTGTTACTAAGGTATGTTATCCTAAACGTTAACGCGAAGCCGTTGGCAAAACTGCTCTTTGACTGCTCTAAACTCGTTGAAAACACACACGGTATACTATATAGTCCTTAGTTATGCTATAAATGTACGCCTGTAGTCGTTTTCTGCTTTGTGCCGCTAATGCCATGCTACCCGATCTCCGTGTTTGGATTTTACCTTATTTATTTCTGCGTTCCCCCTCGAAGTGATCTCGAGTGGAGCCTAGCAATCACTTCGCCACCATCAGAAATGACCACTGATATCTAGAGGTCCAACAAATATTCTGTACAAATGTCTCTAAACGCAACAGCTTATAAAGAAGTAGCTACACTGTGTTTACGTTCTTCTAAAAATATGTGACTTCTTCGGCGTTGAGTATAAGTATAAGTGTCTTATGGGTACTCGTGTTTTTATGTGGACGGCAGTGGAAAAAGAATGCGTTGACCGTTGATAAATAGATCGGCGTTGAGTATAAGTATAAGTGTTTTATGGGTACTCGTGTTTTTATGTGGACGGCATTGGAAAAAGAATGCGTTGACCGTTGATAAATAGATCTAAGCGCGCAATGTCTTTTATGGATTGTAGAGAAGAAATACAAATATGATGACCAAAAAAGCAATACGTTAAAAAGAGTTAAAGAAACGAAATAAAAGGTACTAGGTAGTGAGCACATTTTTATTGAAAAGAAACTTGATCAGTGAGATGACATTGACAGTTGTATGTTCGCCTCAAAATTAGCCATAAGAATCTACCTACCTATCCAGCCAGCAAGTCAGATGAAAGAGGCACTATAAAGTATAATGGTCTGGGCATTCTGGCATTAGTTGTAGATCTGCACTTGTATATTATACCACTGTCATTAGTCAAGAATTGATAGTGTGGACTTGGCAATATCTACATTTTCTTATTACGATATTGTGAATTGAAAATATCACAATATTCGATAATATTGTCTCACCAAAAAAAATCTGATATGAAGCCAACTGTATCCAGTGGCCATTTGATGGCAGCGCAGTGGTGCTTGATGATTTGCCTGAGAAGGACATTTGTCACTTTTTAACAAAAAATACTGTTAATCTACTATGAAACTTCTTTGCACATATTTGTTTTGTTTAATATTGAATTATGTATTAAATATAAATCATTCAACACTGGTGGGCTGGTGCATTATCAGTGCAGCACCTCCTGTACGTAGCATTAGAAATTACACAATTACTTGTTGGTTAGGTTTAAAAGACCTACCGACGATAGTCCCGATATTGTGTATGGTACCAACGATTTTGCGATTTGAAATATCATGATATATGATTATTATTGTTATATTGCCCAAGCAATGGACAATGTTCTTTTGAGACAAACCTGGACGTTTTCTTGCAAGAACCCTGAACCATGCCTTTCCACATGTACATACTATAGGCTTACACACATTAGATGTTACCCTGGTTGCTAAAAGACGTGTGCATGTTAACAAAACACATTTGTTGCACAAGCACACTTCTCTTTTACTCAGAAGCAGTTTGTTGATGTTCATGTAGTTTATTTTATTGTCAACAATTGGTTATTCATTACCTTTTTTGCCATATTAAATGTAATTTACGTAATTTTTCCCCAATATCATGCAGGCATACTTGAGCATGACCAAGTTATTAATATGCACGAATGGAAGGGTTAAAAAATACACATTTTGATTTAAGTTATATGAGGATTCTCAATTTCATTGATAAAGTATTTCTTACTGCTCTACTGATTATCGGGTCAAAAAAAAAAGAAGACCACTGCTACAGTAGAATTACTATGCTTTGAAAAGAGCACTTGGACAAAGAGTTGAATGCCATTTGTTGTATTCCCTGGTAGGGCTCTGCTGGCACTGTAGATGCAGCTGAGAAGAGAAGAGCCAGGCTTGAAAAGTTCAGGGAGCTGCATTTAAAAACGGTTTGTTGGTATTCACTTGACTTTGTTTGTGTGTACTGTGCTGTTTGGTATGAGGTCCAAATTGTCCACAGCCATCAGTTCTAAAAAATGTGCATGTATAACCGGCAAGATGAACGTTACTTAGTATGTGTATTTTGAAGACAGTTCTACCTTTCACCATGTACAGGGTTTCCGCAGCGTCTTGAAGTTCAAGAATTCATTAAATCTGGTTTTCGTTCTTACTTATTGTCTTTTCTTTTCTTCCTCTTGTCTGCCCATGTTGGATCACTTTTAATTAAACCGGTAACTTAATTCTGTTGATACGTAGCCCCGTCATTCGTTCATGAAGAGGGAAATGAGCTGCTCATTAGCATTATTCTTCTTTCTCTTTTCGACAAACAACACACCATTGAACATGGCCATTATATCTTCGCACTGCGTGTCAAAAGTCTTATTGCTTTCTCCTTCAGTCGCCACACACGCATCTGCAGATTTTTCACTTGTGTGGGAGTGATGTTACCATATTGCTTTGTTTGTGGTACATTCAAAAAACAAAAAATGGTTCAGTCGAATAATGATTTGAGTTATTTGAGTAATTGTTCCAAAATAATTGTTAGTTGCAGCCCTAGTGTGTAGTTTCACTCAATCTTGTCGACTGCTTTTGGTCTTAAAAAGACTTAAAGGCCTTACATTTTACTTGGTGACTCCTACACCTCCTACACGAACCTACAAGATATGGCAATAAAATTGTGTTGATCTGTATCATGCAACTAAACGCATGCATCCTTCTTCACAAAATGTCTCTCTCTACCCATATGTTTCTGAATTCCACGGTCACCTTTTCCGAGACACCTGTTGATGCTTTTTTGGATGAGGACTTTGGTATAGCCA
>OMKY01255893.1:2300-13746 GCA_900302395.1 Bregmaceros cantori
CCACGGACACCGACGTGGGCGACCTGATGATCATCAAGCTGGTCTGGCTACGGGACAGCGTGCTGCCCGCCTGGTCCGACTTCTGGGGCAGCAGCAAGTTCCACATCCGCAAACTACGCGTCAAGTCTGGGGAGGCCCAGTCCAAGTACGTAGGGGCAGGGCTTTAGACCAGAGGGAGGCCCAGTCCAAGTACGTAGGGGCTTTAGACCAGAGGGAGGCCCAGTCCAAGTACGTAGGGGCTTTAGACCAGAGGGAGGCCCAGTCCAAGTACGTAGGGGCTTTAGACCAGAGGGAGGCCCAGTCCAAGTACGTAGGGGGCTTTAGACCAGAGGGAGGCCCAGTCCAAGTACGTAGGGACAGGGCTTTAGACCAGAGGGAGGCCCAGTCCAAGTACGTAGTGGCAGGGCTTTAGACCAGAGGTACTTGACCCTTTTCAACCCAAGGACCCCGTTTAGCTTAAAGTAACTCGGGGACCCTTCACTTTAAGGGTTATAGCCAAGTTTTCATATCTGGAAGTGCGGAGCCCCTCTCCGACACTTTTGGGTATTGCTTCAGACATGCGTCGGCATGTGCAGCTGCTCTGGTGTATTACAACAGCCCTGGCAGATGCGGGGACAAGACTGGACATTGTCTCAGCTTCCTGATCTCTGTCTGGCTCTAGCCGGGAAGCTTGTCGGTTTTGCTGGGTACACCAAGGGAAATCTTAAAATGAATCAATAATAGGGCAGTAACATTTAGAATACGGTGGGAAAAATCTGGCCGTGTTATACTAATATGCCATTTTGTAAAAGGCCATAGACGAGTTTACGTGCTGAATACAGGAGGCTGGCATTTTGTCCCGTCGGCTGAAACATACTTCCTGTGTCTGTATAGTTGCCTGTGTAAAGTCATGGTAGTGGACCGAAGTCGCAGAATTTGTCACACAAAACCCACAAAATCCTCTTACTACAGCTCGCTCTGTGACAAATTACACATCATTCATCCCGCTTCGCTCACTGTTTTGCATAAATATTGATGAAATGCAGTCGAAATCCGACTTGAAGTTGCTCACCTCACATGTTCTTTTCGACCAATGGGATGGCTGCTTCCGCTGGTAAGTCCAACATGAATGAGTAAATGGAACTGGTTGCGCAGATTATTGAATCGTGCGTTTGTGGGGCATAGATCCACACGAGAGCACTTGGGTGTGGCATAGCACAGCACAAGTTACCACCATCATTTTAAAATAACGCGGTAGGTGTGTGCTCCCGCCGAATAGACCTGTTGGTAAAATAGTCGAAGACACAGCAAAATAAATGGCCCCAGAAGTGATGTTCTTCCTAGAACTTTAATCAGAAGTACCCTCCGAGCACATCTACAGAGAGGTGTTTTTCCACTTTCCATCCCACAATGCCCCAGGTCATGTGACCTTGTGTTGTTTGTCTGTTATTTATTTCAGGGTTATCTTCAGTGCCAAAGACGGCGAGTTTGCCTTCCTGAAAAGAGGTGGGGACGAAGCGATATTTGTCAAGTCCACCGAGGCCGCCCTGAGCCGCAGGGAGAAGCTGTAAGTAATACGCCGTTCTCACTATAAACTATGTTTTAAAATCACAACCAATGGCTAACGCCCTCCTGTTACTAGCTTGATTAACCGACCCAAGTATGGTCGCTCTATATGGCAGATGGCTCACCTTCTGAAAGTAACAATAGTTAGAGGCTCAAAATTGGAACAGAGTGATACATGTATGCAGAAATACAACTCATAATAATAATTAGAGATGGGCGATGTTGTACTTTTATCTATATGTATTCGAAATTAGGAGCCATACAATGTTAATATAATAAAAGTGTTATATTACTATTGTATGACCCCTAATTTCCCATACTGATCCAATAACCAGAGATGTGACCAAGTCTCTCTTTCAAGTCTCAACTCTCAAGTCTTTCTTGGGCAAGTCAAGTCAAGTCCCAAGTCAACTCCAAGTCAAGTCATCATTAACATGCTATAATTTTAACTCCAGAATTTGATTTTAATGAAGTCAAAAGCATGCAATAGTTTTATTTTTATAATAGCATCGTTTGATTTTTGCTACTTCACTAAGATTCTGGAGGTAAAATGACAGCATGTTAGTGATGACTTGACTTGGAGTTGACTTGGGACTTGACTTGACTTGCCTAAGAAGGACTTGAGACTTGAGACTTGAAAGAGGGACTTGGTTACATCTCTGCCAATAACTGATATGAACCTATATTGTATTAGTATGTAAGTATAGTATTAGCATTGTGTAAGCAAAGGCCTCCAAAGATAATAATGAATAAAAATGAATGCCGGTAAAAAGTTGAAGATGTTCACCTCCACGTGGCCAAATCATTGTCACAGATTTTCTTAATACAATTATAACGGCCCTAAATATTACTTCAACATCCATGAAAACATTATGAATTGAAACTTGTAAGCTTTCCAACAAGGTACAATATGCCCTACTTTGGTTACACGTTAGCAGAGATGGCAGGTAACGAAGTACAAATACTTGAGTACTAAGTAATTTTTCTGTGAGTACAAAAATATCATTACTTCTTCTCCTTACTTTTCACAAAACGGGGTCGTTACTTTTTTTTTCCCTCAACGACATGGTAGGACTACATGTATAGTGTGAATGAGTCAGTAGGGGGGCGGTACTCGGTAATGTTCTGAGTACAGTGGCAGTTAATACGTTGTTTCCATTTATTCATATATAATAAGTGTTCAGCAAATTTAGGTTTTCTTCTTTGTACTTTATACTTTAAAAAATACTTTTGAGTATATTTTAGAGCTTGTATTTTTTACTTTCAAAAATACCTTTTGAGTACATTTCTCAGCCTGTACTTTTTACTTTACTGAAGTAGGTACTTTGTAGTCCTACTCAAGTTTTTTTTTACTAATGTATTTCACACTTACTACAGTTAAAAATAGAGTACTTTTGCCACCCCTGCACGTTAGCAATTTGACCAATATCGGACCGATATCGGACCAATAATGAACTGATTTTTTCTCTCCGTCTCACAGGAAGCACAAGTTGAAAACGGAGGGCAGCCAGTTCACAGGACCCAACGATGCGTAAGCATTCGAACCGGCGCCGCTTGAATCGAACTGACGATGTGGGGGCGGAGAGGAGGGGGATGGGAACAGAAGACCACACCGAAGACCACACCTTTTTTTTTTTCTCACTCATGTGCCTCTGGACTCTGCCGGTGTTTCTGACGGCCGCGATCGCTTTGTGACGAAACATCCAAGAAATACTTGACCTCGCCACGGCTTGAACCCTGTGGAGACGGAATAGACAGTGGCACAACTTGTCTCGGAGATATATCGTTTTATCTGACGCATTTGTGTCGAGGTTGGAAGCTCGGGTAAATTCAACAAACAATGAGATCTTCTTTGTTCGACGATTATGCTGCATTTGATGTTATATTTGTTTTTTTATATTGTAACCTCTTCAGGGTTCTGACTTTTGAGCGCATTTCATTTGTTCAAAAGAAAAAAAAAGAAAGAAATGAATTGGCCTTTTGTCACAAACTTTACATCCTTTTTGTCAAGTGCTTTTGGGTCTACACCGTTATGCCGTCGTTTTAAGATCTCTACAGGGATCTCGAAAAGACACCGGTGGTGGCACTCCACTGGTAGCAGGAGATATTTTCTACCTTTGTTCTATTGATGCCTGCCAGACTGTGATTGGCTGGCCACGTTGTGTCACCCCCTCGGAGTCTGACCAATTGGCGACCAGTAAATTTGGCTGATGGCAGCCAGAATTCTGGACCCACATCTCAGCGGGTCCTGGAACCTGGCCTGGCCTGGCTGATTTGACCTTGTAGTGAACTGTGTCGTGCTGGCCTTAAATAAGCCAGTGGAAAAGGGGCTCAAGGGAGAGCCCAGCCACCCTGCGAAGGAAACTCAATTCGGTCGCTTGCACCCGTGATCTAATTCTTTCGATCACTACCCAAAGCTGACCTTAGGTGAGGATGGGGCTGAAGATCGACCGGTATAAATCTTGAGCGTTGCCCTTCGGCTCAGCCCTCTCTTGACCACAACGGATCCATGCAGGGTCAGCATTACTTACCTGTGAACAAAATCATGATGTACGGATGTGTCCTCGTCAATAGCCTCGGCGGACGTGAAGTCAAGAGTATATGTATATCCAGACTCATATGAGGCCTTGGGAAGCTTCTCGCTTTTGCTGGTTGCCCCAGGGGAAAACTCCACCCCTCTTGACCTTAACGATGAAATGTTGGCTCATCGTGTAGATCCCTCCCCCCGCAATATCCAGGCCAACATCGCATTGTCCAGTATCGGAGATGGCCTACCATTGAAGTATCAGCTTCTGACGTTTGATTAGGGTTGTTTTCGGTTCAAGTCTCGGTTCAGTATCCCCTTTTTTCCAAATGTAAATAATAATACTTGATATTATTATTTATGGAGAAAACATCAAGGCTGAAAAGTAATATATTATTTTAGTAAGTGATGTATCATGTGTATCTGAGAGTAATGTTAAGTGACTGAGATTCCAGCGTCTCTCTCACAAATAACTCTTAAACCATATCACCTTTTTTCTACTGTGTTGTTTTTCTTGTTAGTGTTTTTTTTTTCATCTAATCAATCACATGGCCATAGCTTCTGATGATGTATTTTTCTTTCGCTGAATTCTATAAATGAGTCAGACTTGGCAGTAAGCTGAACAATTGTTGCATTTTATAAGTACATTTATTATTATTATTATTATTATTTTATTTTATTTTTTTGTTTTATTTGTTGAATATATTTAGGAAGAACATTTCTCTGTCCTTAATGACTGCCAATTGGGACCAAAGACTGTTGCTAGTATTAACACATTTTTTTTGGTCTTTCTTTTTGTAAATTGTGCGTGCGTGCTGGTGTGTGTGTTTAGGGTTGGTTGAGTAATGTTATCAAACCACATTTCAAAAAGTAAAGTGTCTTTCTTTTTTAATTTTTACCTTACTTTTAAATAACACTTCAAATAAATACATCTTTTTATGCATCACATTACGCACTAAAAACAGGGGGCTGACATTTTGAAAATACGACTTGAAGTTCCTCACTCGGTGTGGTCACATGTTCTCCTGGACCAATGGGATGGCTGAATTCAATCATATATCCGACAAAAATAACTAAATGGAACGGGTTGTGCAGATTATTGAATCATGTGTTTGTGGAGTACGGATCCACAATAGAACAATTGGGTGTTGAATAGCACAGCGCATGTTACCACCATCCTTTTAAAATAACGCAACAGGTGTGTGCTGTCCCATTAAATAGACAAGTTCAAAAATAAGTCAGAACACAGCGACGTAATGGCACCGGAAGTCATATTCAGCCACAATTCTTTTCTTCTTTTTTTGTTTAAGTTAGTTTTTCCATCTTTATTAGATAGGATTTGTCTGAAACTGGGTTGAAGAGATCGGGGGTAGACATTGCAGACAAGTCGACGAGCGTAGACAAACTCGCGACACTGCGGACGCTGCACGAGACAGTCTCACTAACATGAATGGGGTCGCCTTAGGTGAGGTGTCCATAACCACTCGGCCAACGCGACCTCCTCCTCCCCCCGCCTAGAATTCTTTCCAGAAATACCCGCCAAACTCGTCTCTTCAGAGTGGCTTCGGCCATGACTAATAACGTATAATAGCGCGTGTGCCGCTAAGAGCCTACGCTGTCCTTTACGATGAGATATTTTAAATTGTATCTGTAAGAGCCTAACTGTTACATTATTAATTTCTGTAACGTTGTCTGTTACTACCCAACCCTTACACTAGGTTTCCACAACAGAGTTTTTTTTTCCCCATCCATCACGCGCAGCGCCGTCTGGATATTCCCGGCCGGACTCTGTCCGAGAAAAAAAAACATGCATGATAGTTGTAAACTGCATGCATGCATGATAGTTGCTGTCAATCACTGAACTCACAGACCCTCCCTTCCCGCCGAATGGTGCCTGCGGGAAAAATCAAATTAAATGATTTTCTGGCCCGTGCGGGAATGTCCCGCGCGGAGTCCGCCCGGCGTTCACTGTCACAACACTTTTGTTTTTTTGCACCGAGTTCGGACAGCACCGCGGGTGACGAACGGGGAAAAAAATACTCTGCTGTGGAAACCTCGCGTTATACGAGTGCCTGTGTGTGTGTTCTATGAGGCACACTTGGCGAAAGGGGCGACTTCCCTTTTGTTGTTCCGACATGTAAAATGTGAATTGTGATGCACTGTATGTTGTATCATAGCGCTCGTGCCTTTGTCCAGAATAAATGCTACTTTTATTTATTACCTGTGTATATATTTGTACATTGAGCTGTAATATATTCCCACCAGTCACAACTTGGGTCTCTGTTGTTTTTTTTTTGTTCACACTTCAGAGTTGAATTCCACACGTTTGCATATAGAGAAACATTATAACTTTTGGATCGGTCAAATAATTTGCAATACATTGCATTCCTCCATGAACAGTAAGGTAGCCAAAAGTGTTTAGTTAATATACGCTTTTGGCTAATAAACACTTTTGGCTGTGACTTATGTATATAACTATATACATAAGTGTATATAGTTGAGCTAACAACTTGCAGATATCACATTAAATTTACTGAAATTTAGTATAGGTTATAAATATAACTACTTTGTTATATATTACAGTATTGTCATTAATTTGGTTTTGATTTTTGCATCTTTAATTTGGAAGTATGAATCTCAAACGTCTCTGAAATAATTATATTAATAATAAATAATTATAGCGCCAAATATGTGTGCGTGTATATGTACACCCTACGATACACATCCTTACTGCTGTCAAGACGTATATGACATCAATTTCAGAATGTCATGACTTTCCCTCAACAGTCTTATCTGTAATATCTTTATAGCAGTCGATTTTAAATATAATTTGTACAGTGTGGAACAGTAAACATCACTGTGTGAATTTGTTGCTGTTGGAAATATAGTATTACATTTATAAGGCAGTTGAATTTATAGCAGATATAAAACAAATGCCTTTTGTACTTTATTTATGTGAAGGATAATTTAAAATCATTACAAATAAAGTAATTTTTGGTTAATAACTCATTCTCCTTTTTTAGATGTGTTGGCACTAGGCAGATGTTGGTATTACAATGAAAAGTAAATAATCCACTGGGTCACGTTTAAAATGATGTAGTCAATAAGCTAACAAAAAAGGGGGAAGTGACGTGCAGAAAAGGTGTCGGTGAAGGGAAGTGAACTCACAAATATATGCTCCATCTTACCGACTACCGAGTTAATGCGGTGCATTCACTCAAAGTTTTTGGGGGTTTTGTTAGATTTTTTTTTCGGCGTAAACTCCATTTCCATTTTATTGAGATGATTATTTTTGAAAGTGGGACGAGAGAGAGATCGGGGCAAGACAGCACCGAAAGGACGGCGAGGGTAGGAGAACTAGTTGCCCGTACCTGTGAATTAACACAGGCACCATACGTGTGCTGGATGCGGGTGTCTTACCGAGATAGGACCTCAACTGATATTATTTTTAATCTTCATTGAGTTCAGGCAGCAATGTAGTGACACACACACACACACACACACACACACAGAGCTCAACTCCTGTTGTTCATAACAGTCACTATTTTAGGAGAACCAATAAAACGTGTAGCAATAAACGGCATGTTTTTCATTTGGGATTCCTAGAGACAGGAATTGAATCCATAGAAAAAAAACAGTCTCTGAATACCCAAGGCGACAGACAAAATATTGCTGTCAAGCCACACTGCCAAAGTCAGAGGATAAAAAAGAAACATATTTTGCAATCTATCGCTCTATGTTGCACAACAGAGAAGGGGATCTGCCCGGCAATCCAGGGAACAAGTAAAGTGCACAAGCCAGCGTCACATTGTATTTTGGCCTGGATCATAGACTGTATATAGTAGTAGGCAGTGATGGGCAGTAACGCATTACATTTACTCCATTACAATTGTTGTGTGTACTTTTTTTACTTTTGGAGTACATTTTTCACGAGTTACTTTCTACTTTTACTTGAGTTAGTTTGAGGTGAAAAAAAAATACTTTTTACCGAGACAACAGCAATTCGCTACTCGTTACATTAAGTTGACCTTTAGCGACACCCGTTGGGAACTGTTGTCACATATGTAGACGTCATATCTCTCTCTACCTCTCAGGCGGTCTCTCTCACTCTCTCTCTCTCTCTGTCTTTCTGTCTTGGGCGCTCTCGCTCTCTCTGGCTCTCTTTCTCGCTCTCTCTTGGTCTCTCTCTGTCTCTTGGGTGCTCTCGCTCTCACTCTCCTTCTGGGGCGATCATTTTTTTCATTCATTATTTTTTACTAAATGTTACTCAGTACTTTCGCTACTTAAGTAACTTATTTGTGGAGTTCTTTTTCACTTTTACTTCAGTAACTATTTGGATGGCTACGTTTTACTTTTACTTGAGTAATATTTTGCTGAGGTAACAATACTTTTTGTTATGGCTACTCTGCCCATATCTGGTAGTAGGTCAGTCTGTTAAGAGTGAGTGCATTGTGAACCACACAAGTGCCATGTTTGTGGCACGCAAAATTGTGGGTTGGTCTCCCCGACATCTTAGCCGCATGTCTCCTCCCCCTTCTTCACCCTTTTTCCAGCCAATCCTGAATAAAGCTCCGAATGATGGATTGGCAGGCTAGAAAGAAAGATATGCATTTATATAGCGCTTTTCTACCACATAGTGGCACTCAAAACGCTATACAGTGACCTCTCAATGACACATTTACACGCCAATGGCGGCTGCGGCCATAGAGGGCGCTCGCCACGACCCATTGGGAGCAATTTGGGCTTCAGTGTCTTGCCCAAAGCCACGTTGGCATGGAGACTGTCGGAGGCGGGATTCGAACCACCAACCCTCCAGTCATTTGGAACGGCCGCTCTACCAACCGAGCTACAGCCAGCACAGGCTAATTACCACATATATGAACACAGCTGATCTTCGTCAATGTAACTTTTCAGGTTCCAAACCGGATCTTAACACCTACTTGTGTCATGTGGAGGCAGGTGTATGAATCTAAATGCAGCCTGTGCCGTGCGAAGCGACACACTAAATCACTGAATAGCAGACAGACACGGAAACGGAGACGGGAATAGAGTTGAAGATATCACACAGAGACGTCCTTGCAACGTGTGCCGACGTGAACAGCGCCTCACCTCAGTGATGATACGATAATGCGATGTAGACCACTTAATTGTTTTTAATAAAGCCGGGTGTGGTTGCAAGCAGTGAATAATGTCCCTTCAAATAACAACAGCAAAAGGTCATAACAGCAGAACGTATAGGTTATAAATATAACTACGTTGTTATATATTACAGTATTGTCATGAATTTGGTTGATTTTTGCATCTTTAATTTGAAAGCATGAACATCAAACATCTCTGAAATAATTATATTAATAATACATAACTATACATTAAATATTTACAGTTTTTATAACCTACTGTAGCGCCAAATATGTGTTATATGTATACGTACACCCTACGATACACATCCTTACTGCTGTCAAGACGTATATGACATCAATTTTAAATTGATGAGTTAAATCATGACTTTCCCTCAACAGTAAATCAACATCGTCCTATATCTTTATAGCGGCCAATTTTAAATACATCGAGGTGAATTTACATTCACCTTGGGTGGAGGCTGCAACTGAAATACATTTAAGGGTAAAGGAATTCAGGCCTTCTACAATAGAAAAAGCGGTGCTAAACTGTGGTAATTTGTGTGAGAATTGATCCTCAATCTGTCATTATCATATTCTACTAGTATTAGTCAGAATCAGAGTCAAGTTTATTGCCATGGTCAATGATACAAGTTCACAGATTAGGATTTTTCTCCGGTGCCATACACATAGCATAAACGGTGCCATACACATAGCATAAACGGTGCCATACACATAGCATAAACGGTGCCTGCCATACACATAGCATAAACGGTGCCTGCCATACACATAGCATAAACGGTGCCTGCCATACACATAGCATAAACGGTGCCTGCCATACACATAGCATAAACGGTGCCTGCCATACACATAGCATAAACGGTGCCATACACATAGCATAAAGCGTAAACGGTGCCATACACATAGCATAAACGGTGCCATACACATAGCATAAAGCGTAAACGGTGCCATACACATAGCATAAACGGTGCCATACACATAGCATAAAGCGTAAACGGTGCCATACACATAGCATAAACGGTGCCATACACATAGCATAAAGCGTAAACGGTGCCATACACATAGCATGTTTTACTTTTACTTGAGTAATATTTTGCTGAGGTAACAATACTTTTACTTAAGTAATTGTTATGGCTACTTTGCCCATATCTGGTCCGAATGGGACGCAAAAAAGACATTTGTTCCAAAAATACAACTGTTCCGATTTCAAAGAAAAAATTAGAAGATTAATCGTCTGGCGTGGCAGAAAGAAAGATATGAAACATATGCATTTATATAGCGCTTTTCTACCACATAGTGGCACTCAAAGCTATACAGTGACCTCTCAATGACACATTTACACGCCAATGGCGGCTGCGGCCATAGAGGGCGCTCGCCACGACCCATTGGGACCAATTTGGGCTTCAGTGTCTTGCCCAAGGACACTTTGGCATGGAGACTAAACGGTGCCATACGCATAGCATAAACGGTGCCATACACATAGCATAAACGGTGCCATACATAGCATAAACGGTGCCATACACATAGCATAAACGGTGCCATACATAGCATAAACGGTGCCATACACATAGCATAAACGGTGCCATACACATAGCATAAACGGTGCCATACACATAGCATAAACGGTGCCATACATAGCATAAACGGTGCCATACATAGCATAAACGGTGCCATACATAGCATAAACGGTGCCATACATAGCATAAACGGTGCCATACATAGCATAAACAGTGCCATACACATAAACGGTGCCATACACATAGCATGAACAGTGCCATACATAGCATTAACGGTGCCATACATAGCATAAACGGTGCCATACACATAGCATAAACGGTGCCATACATAGCATAAACGGTGCCATACATAGCATAAACGGTGCCATACATAGCATAAACGGTGCCATACATAGCATAAACGGTGCCATACATAGCATAAACGGTGCCATACACATAGCATAAACGGTGCCATACACATAGCATAAACGGTGCCATACATAGCATAAACGGTGCCATACATAGCATAAACGGTGCCATACATAGCATAAACGGTGCCAAACACATAGCATAAACAGTGCCATACACAGCATTAACGGTGCCATACATAGCATAAACGGTGCCATACACATAAACAGTGCCATACACATAGCATAAACGGTGTGGAGGTGTGTGTCTATATGTGTGCGTACGTTTAATGTGACTTCTGTGCTACAACTCTAATTCATATTGGAATTGATTCA
>OMKY01255896.1:2367-12911 GCA_900302395.1 Bregmaceros cantori
CGGCACCATCAAAATTATTATAATATATTTAATTCTGAAATATATAATTTTAAAATTCAACAATCATCACAAAAAGTCAAAAGTACTTACATGTATAACTATTTGCTGTTGTCGGTCACTATTTTCTCCCGCCGCGGCATTTTTTAAAAAGTTTAGGTCATTTTTAAAACATCTCGCAATGCATTATGGGTTATATTGCTCCGTCTAGGGTACATTTGATGCTCACTACATTTCGCAGTGCATTTGTGGGATACTCTCAGTGCACTATATAGGGTACATGGAGAATTCGGACACCCCTACAAAATGGTGTGCACCCCATATAGTGCACTATTATGGGGGTTAGGGAGCGATTTCGGACACAGCCATTGTTTGGTTATAAAATACATAGTACCCGTGTAATAATGGAAATTGTTCATAGTGCCATGTACAAGACGTGAGATGTGTACGCAATGGAACAATTTTTAAATGTTTTTTTTTTTTTTTTCATTGTAATCCGAACAATGTCACTGTGTTTAAACACAATACGACCTGACATCCTATCTTCTAGGGGGGAAACGATTATCGATAAAACGATAATCTAATAATTGATAATCGTTAAAGAATTGAATCATTGTTATTGCCAGCAGTTTTGTGCTGATGTTTACTCCATTATGCACATAAAGTCATACATAACTTCCAAAAATATGAAACATTAAATGTACATGATGTAATAATGTACACAATATATCGGTATAAATTTCATGTAATGAGTTTGTGTCAGAGAAAGTAAGTTAATCTTTACAGGTTTTTTTGCTTAGAAAAAGTTAAGATGAATTTCTCGTAATTGTTGCTCACTGTGAGAATTTGTTGTATTCTTAAAGGAAAAATGTATCCAACTGATTAGACGACTAATCGTTTTAATGATCGGCAACTATTCGACTATTGAAATAATCGTTAGTTGCAGCCCTACTGCCTTCCAAATAATATTAAAAGTAAATAGTTGGGCACTATCTACCCACATCCTGGCTCGGCATGTAGCATGGTGAGCGCCCAATACGACAATGTTGCCTCAAAAATGCCATTTTGCTTGCACTGTTTGTGCCGTAAATGCCGATATATTTATATTTTGGGGCAGCTGCAGCGTGTCCAACAAGCCACACCAAACTACGTCACATCATGGTGACGGTAGTAGTTTGCTAAAATTTGGCGGAAATACATTTTCAAGATGAAGGATGCCTTAATTTTAATCTGTTAGGTGTCATCATAGCCAGAGATGCAAACTGATCAACACAATGTGGGGAATCTTTGAACACAGTAATTGGACATGGTAGGTCGTATTAGGTTTGAACACAGTAATTGGACATGGTAGGTCGTACTGGGTTTCAACCAGAGATGGGTACTAACGCATTACATTTACTCGTTTACAATTTTTTGGTGTACTTTTTTACTTTTGGAGTACATTTTTCATGAGTTACTTTCTACTTTTACTCAAGTAAATTTGAGGTGAAAAAAAATACTTTTTACTGAAATGTCAGTAAAAAGTACTCATTACATTAACTTGGCCTTTAGTTGGCACATATGTTGACGTCATATCTCTTTCTCTCTCTCTCCATCTCTCTCTCTCTCTTCCACTGTAGTACTTTTTCACTTTTACTTGAGTAACAATTTGGATGACTACTTTTTACTTTTTGGTTGAGTAATATTTTGCTGAGGTAACAATACTTTTACTTAAGTAATTTTTATGGATACTCTGCCCATCTCTGGTTTCAACATACAGTCAAACTTCTGAGTCATTTGCAACAAGTTACTTTGATATGAATGTGTGTAACAACTCAACCTGTCACTTGGTTTATTTATTTGAATAAAAATATTTCTGAATGTTGACCCCGGGCCAACCTTACTGGAATTATTTCCCCAGCACACGCACAGACATGTCGTTGCTGACAGCATTAAGCCTTCACCAAATACACAGGCTCCAGCAGGCTGGCTATATAATCAATGGAATGATATGATTCAGGCCAACTCGTGTCACAGTCACACAGAGATGGCAGAAGTCCCAGGATTTCATACTTGAGTAAGAGTAAAATACATTATTAAAAAAAACAACTCGAGTAAGACTGCAAAGTACTGATCCAAATAGCTACTCAAGTAAAGTAAAAAGTATAGGCTCAGAAATGTACTCAAAAAGTATTTTTGAAAGTATAAAGTACAAAGCATTTTTTTCAATGGTACTTCGTCAATGTTATTGTTTGAATGAATGACTAACAAACTAGACTAATTTATCTTATATCTCGGGACTAAATGAAATCCACTTATTAACTGGGACTGCACTGGGTACATCAGCGCCCCCTGCTGACTAATATTATAGACGTTATCCTACCCCGTCAATGCCAAAAAAAAAGTAGCGAGCCTGTTTTGGTAAAAGTAAGGAGTAGAAGTACAGATATTTTTGTTAAAAATGTACTCACTACAAGTAAAAAGTCATCACAGAAAAAAGTACTTCTAAAAGTACAGATACTTGAACATTTTACTTAAGTACAGTACTTGAGTATTTGTACTTCGTTACTTAATATTATTGATGATGATAATATTATAATTTATAATAATTATAATAATTAATTAACATTAACAACAATTAAGTAAAATCGGTAGGTTTTTTTTCTTCAGCTGAAAGGTTGGAAAAGGTTGGTTGAAAGGTAGTTAGGTAAACTACTATATTTCTTAAACTAGAATCTAAAACCAAAATCACTTCTTTGAAGCGCCTTGAGTCCCGGCTGGAACTGGCGGAGCAGTGTCCCGTGCGGGGCACTCTGCAGTGGGGTGGGGGCAGGCCAGCAGGGGGCTGGAAAGGGGAGGCGTACGCCAGCAGAGGCTGGCAGAGCAGCGGACACCTATGGGACAGACCACGCCGTGTTTCAACGAAAACTTTGAGGAATTAAATAAAACCGGTATTAACCAGTTACCATTATTTTTAAACACATGTCCCTGTTCCAGATAAAAAATAGTGATCTATTAATGTCATATGAACACGGCTGTGGTCTACTGTTCCACTACGTGCACATTTATCAGTTACTGCAATGGCTTTGATCTGATCATAATTATATAAGTGCATGCAATCCCTCGCTGTAAATCATCTAGATTACGTATTTAAAATGTAAACGTAAGGAACTATGGTTGATATTTTTGCAAGCATTCCGATTAGTGTAATATCTAATTACGTGTTACCGTGTTACGTCATCATTGATACATGATGATACATGCTGAATGGAATGCGCCTCAAAGTACCGTTTAAAAATAATTCACCCCAAATATTTCTGGGGTGAATTCTGCCAGTTTCGTCCATCGCAACGATCCGGCCATCGAATGAATGGGTCGCGAGCGACACTCGAGTAGTGAAACGTACGGCCAAGTCTTCCCCCATCCCCACTCAAGGCAAGCCGCCGCGCGGGTGTTTCCTGGCGCGTGCTCGGCCTGCCCACGCGCTGTCCACGCGGCCGTCGTGGGACGTGATTGGCTGCGCGCGACACAAACAACCGCTGTCGGCCAATGGGAGCGCTGAGCACGCGCTGCAGCGGACGCGGTGTACTGGGCGTGCGCACAAAGCGCTCCGGACTGACTGCTGCGCTTTTTACTCCGAGTTCAGTACTGCTGCAGAGAAGATGATCGTCAATTCCGTTTCAGTTTTATTCTGTTTTACGTGTAACGGTCTATGGAGCCAACCTGCACCGCTCTCCCCTAGCAGCCACCGCCAAACATTCGGCTTTATTTTGTAACTGTTATCATTATTGCAAGTATTTTTTTATTTTCCCTGTTAACTACGTCACGTCACTGCAGACACGTGAAGTGTTTTTGGTGTGGTGACTTTATCATTCGCTTTTGCGAATATTCCAGTATTTTTCTTTATTAATCAATTTTATATATATATGTGTTGATCTTGATAACAAGTTTTCTTTAAGTTGGGCGCTCTGATCGAATGATGGTCGCGATGACGCGGCGCGTGAAGAGAATGGAGGTGGTGTTTGACGAGCCCAAGAGTTTCTACTGTGGCGGCGACCGGATCTCTGGCCGCGTCGTGGTGGAGGTGAGGAGTCGGAGCTGCGGAGGTTGTCTCCGTGTCACAGACAGACACACACACACACACTCTGACACGCATACCTCTCTGGGTGTTGGGGTTTGGCCTGATATTAAATGTAAATACGTGAAAACTGAGATCACTGCCAGGGTGAGGTTTTGGATTCGGTTCAGGGGGTCCTTGATCTCTCATTGGGGTCCTTGATCTCTCTCTGGCTCTAGTTGTGAAGTGTGATGCTTTTGCTGGATGCCCCGTTGGGGGGGTTGGGGGGGGGATCTTAAAATAAACCGACACATTTCGCAGTATTTGTGTGTCATACTGCAGTAACAAACCCGCCTTCAACCCCACTATGAATAGATTGATACTCTGTCTATTTCTATTGAGAAAAACAACTTCAATCGACCTGACACGTTGGGGGTGCAGTTAGTCAACGTTCCTTGTTGGAAAAACTTTTCATCTAATGGCAAAAAACGCAGTGCAAGAACCAGCCTGTTGGTGGTGATGTGTATAGACTATAGAGGCGTGGCATGCCGCAGGAGGCCACCGTCTTCCATAGCCAATATCAGATCGTGTTTGTAGAACGGTTCAAGAGAACCCCATCTAATAACCATTTTAAAAATGTAATCACTTGCAAGTTATGTGTAGAAGATTGCAATCTCAATTTTGTCCCATTTGCCCCTCCATAATATTTTAGAATTAACAAATATTGAACGTAATTCAGAAGATTACATTTATTTTGAGTTGCTGACATCCCCCAATTCAAAACGTTCGGAAAAAGTGTGCTGAACGGAATATATCTCAAGAAGAAAACAAACTCGTTTTTGTATCTTTATGGTGATTCATGGCTGGAATGGAATTTTCTATTCTTACTTTTGTACTGTTTTTGTACTCGAACAGCTGTTTTCGTAATGTCTTAGAAGGTAATAATTCCACCTGAACCGCCATTGTATAATTTATTTAAAGGAGAGAACTATTGTTACATTAAAAACAATAACACATAAAGGGAAGTAATGTTAAATAAAAAATAAAAAGTCTCTACTATGCGCAACATAAAACATGTTTAATAATGGGTAGGAGGAAGTCAATGCGTAGATCTCCTAGTCCCTTTTGAACATGGATCATAGACTGTATATGGTATTGAGCATCCGAATATATACTGTAACGGTTGGGGCGCCTCCACTCGGAGGGAGCAGGCAAGTGTACCAGGGGAGACACGTCTGGATAGCGTTCAACAAGAGGCCAGCCTGGCTGTTTGCCAAGCACTATCCAGATCGTACTTGTACCCCTCCGCGAGTCGGCTCAGTTACTCATGGTGTCAAACATTCATTCACAATACGGCTCTCTACCAGTAGTTACGGTATCTGTCCACTCTGGGAACACCTTCACACTTCCGTGTCTGAGTACCTGCCCCACCACGTGGTGCACGATGGCAGAGCCAAGACAGCACAGGATGTGCTTGTTGTCTTTTGCTGTCTGGCAGATCCACGAATAATAACCTGTCTTTTTATGAATGAGCAGATATGGGCAGAGTAGCCATAAAAATTACTGGAGTAAAAGTATTGTTACCTCAGCAAAATATTACTCAAGTAGGAGTAAAAAGTAGTCATCCAAATAGTTACTCAAGTAAAAGTAAAAAAGTATTCCACAAAAAAGTTACTTAAGTAGCGAAAGTACTGAGTAACTTTCAGTTTAAAAAATGAATGAAAAAAATGAATGAGAGAGCCTGAGAGAGAGAGAGAGCGAGCGAGAGAGCGCCCGAGAGAGAGATATGACAGCAACATATGTGCCAACAGTTCCCAAAGGGTGTCGTTAATGGCAGAGTTAATGTACGAGTACTTTTTACTGACATCTAAAAAGTAGTTTTATTTACTTGAGTAAAAGTAGAAAGTAACTCGTGAAAAATGTACTCCAAAACTAAAAAGTACACAAAAAATTGTAACTGAGTAAATGTAATGCGTTACTGCCCATCTCTGTGAATGAGTGACTAAAAGAATGGATGAATTTAATGAAATGACAGCATGCATGATCATAACTCTTTGTCACAGCAGGAACAAGAAGATGATGTGCTGTTTTCAATGTGTAATCCTTGGGGGCGTGGAGTAAGGAAAATGGTGAACAATGACATGTTTTTCAAGGACGCAAATTTCCAAAACCTAATTAAAATCACAACGGTTAAAACAAAGTCTTAGCAAAGCAAAACATGCATGGCATCCGGCCCCAATCCGAATGGGCCTGTCTGAGACTATAAATTCTGATATCTCTCCTAAGTAACAGTACAAGTAAAACTACGTGGTGTTTAATGAGATTACTGGTTATGCTGTGTAGTTCAGCAGCCTAGCATCAAAACCTTAGCTAATATTCATCTCATTCATGACAAATGACTCATATGTTGAGTAAATGACTTTGGATTGCTCAGCTCTGCTCTTATTGTAAAGTAAATCCCGAGATATGCGACATACTGGTATGTCCTCCAGTCAGTATAACGGCATGCTTTATTTGTGCATCGTTGAGGCCAAAAATCATGATTACGGCAGAACACATTCTGCTACATGTAAGACACTTTTCGTGTCCAGTAAAAAGTTGTTGCTGTTCCAGATTTCAGCGCCGCCCAATTCACTAACCCTTGTCACGGTCCTAGGTTACCGAGCTGACCCGGGTGACCTGCATGAGAGCCACGGCGGCGGGCATCGCCAAGGTGCGCTACAACAAGGGCAAGCAGCGCTGCAGGCAGGACAAGGAATACATGCGCTGCGAGGAGAAGCTCACCCTGGAAGGACAGCCTGTTGGTAAGTTGTCTCAATCATGGAGACGTTGTCTGATGCCAAGTGGGTTATGTTTTTGGTCACGTTGGTTTGTCTGTCGGCAGGATCACTGAAAAGGTTACGCACGGATCTGGAGGACATTTTGTAGAGCTGTTGGACATGACAAACGGAACAAGTGATTACATTATAATGCATTTACATCATTACCTCCGCCAAGGAGGTCATGTTTTTAGTCTGTTTTTCAGCGGGATAACTGAAAACGTTATGCACGGATCTGGAGGACATTTTGTAGAGCTGTTGGACATGACAAACGGAACAAGTGATTACATTATAATGCATTTACATCATTACCTCCGCCAAGGAGGTAATGACGTGGGCAATCCACCCTATCTATCATACCTGCGTGTGTGCACTCTGTGCGTCGCCGAACTTCGTTAGCAATAGCGTAGCTTAGCACTATGGACCCAAACGGGTAAAGATGGAAGCAACAAACATTTGTAAAATTGTAGCATTTGCTTTTGTGTCTCCAATCTTTGGTTATATAACAACTTTCATACAAGATTTAAATAAGAAAAATGTGGAAGTACTGGGTGCACTATGGTAACAAAGTACTTAACTGCTGCACAAATATTAAATGCCTAATTTAAATACATTACAAATCTTTGAATCCCATTTCGAGGGGAGATGTGGGGGGTGATGAAATGTAGGAAATGATTACAACACAGGAATGAAATCTGTTCCGCTACGCAGTTATAACATAGACTGTATATAAAGTAGACGCAGCGTGCATGACGTCATCCCATTGCATTCATCACATTTTTTTGTGCGTGCCGACTGCGTGCTGCCATTGTTGAAAGTACCCGTATATCCGGTACCAGGAGAGATAGAGAGAGCTATACAGTATATGAGAGAGAGACACCCCACACACGACTTCTTCCAGTGGTACTGTCCGCTCGGGGCGCTAACGTCAGAGTCAGGATTAATGGGATCCTGTGGGAGCTGAAATAAAAAATATTAACACCAAATCTGACGCATTTGTGAAATTATGACCCCCCCCCCCTCACACAATGAAACGTTCATTATCCCGACAATATACGTTAAAACATCAATTAGAAACAATCTTTAAATAGGTTAAACGGCCTGCTAAAATTGGTATATTTCTATTGTAAATCCCATAGTCTCTGTGCTTTTGGTAGTCGACTCTGCCCACTTGACTAGCAGAAGCACACGGAAGTCGGCACGCTGGCTGAAACGAATGTGACGTCCATATTTATATACAGTCCATGAGTTATAATAATTGTTCTGGTTAATAACCATTCCATAGAATGAAAAGTGTCCCTTCTCATATTTCATGATGTTGTTCATTATGACCTTGACTTGACCTTGACTTGTGTTTCATGACAGATTCTGACGGCTCGGTGATACTGAGGCCTTGCAACAAATACGAATACAAGTTTGAGTTTCAGCTGCCATCAGAATGGTAAGTGACATTTGAACTTGTGCCCAACTGATATATCTGTCGTCAATATATATACTTTCCAATGTTTTTTTTTTTCAAAGGTATGTTTTGGTCTCTCACTAATTGAGAGAAAACTATGTTCATATCAGGGCTTTGAAACGGTTCAAGGAACGAAAATGAAAACCGGGAAATTTGAGGAACGTTTTATTTCGTTCCTCAAAGGAGTGCACTTTGGGATAACTTCAAAAATAATGAGTATTTATAAAACCTATGATGCAGCAGTGAAGTACGAATTGTTGCGGGACTCGCTACCAGCGCTACCAGCGGGCCTCTGCAGCGAGTCGCTGTGGGTTCGCCGCAACTTATATTACATGGCATTAAACGAGGAACAAGGAACGAAATGAACCGTTCTAATCCCGTCTCCGTTTTTTCTGCAATGTCTCCACCTGACTCTTCATCCCAGTTTCCGATTAAATCCTATCACTATCTCTCTATAAAGAATGAAAAACTGCACACTGCCTTACCCCCACCCAAAACAGGAGATTCTAAGTTTGAATGCATTTAAATAAGAAAATCAATCGACTTCCTATGTGAGGGTAGATGTGTACAATAACCTCATGTACAATGTTTTGTAAACTCACTCATCCATGTACTGGACGCTGGTACAGAACATCCAACTGAACTCTCACTGAACGCCAAGCATGACCGCTTGAATCGCAGAGAGTGTGGGAGAGTGAGTGAGAGTATGAACAAGGGGGGGTGAGAGAAGAGAAAGGGAGAGAAAGATTCCTCAGGATATAAATAGCACTCCGGCTACTTAGACTTCCACAGACATTCTACAGAAAAACAGAAAACACACACTTACTGCCAAAGAGGTCAAAAAAACATTTTTAGATTGTACAAAATCACACTTTACTTTATACACTGTTGTGTTCAGATTAGGGCTGCGACGGTTAGTCGATTAATCGATTATAGAATTAATCGGCAGCAAATGTAATAATCGATAATTGGCAAGAAATTGAATCATTGTCATTTTGCCAATTTTGTGCTGACATTTTCCCAATCGGTCCAGGTAAATTTAATATTAATACATCATATTTGAAAATATGAAATATTAAATGGTCGTAACTGATGGGGAAAAAGACAAAAGAAAAGTGAATATTACAATAGTAAAGTTGTATTAAGTTTGTCTCTCTGAGAAAGTAACATGTACATTTGTTGGTTAAGAAGAACCACATTTGTCAAGATTTGAAGTTAATATGATACATTTCTTGCAATTGTTGTTCAGCGTTGATATTTTGGGAATTTTCTAAAAGAAAAAAAACGTCCAACCGATTAATCGACTAATCGCTTTAATAATCGGCAACAAATCGATTATTAAAATAATCGTTAGTTGCGGCCCTAGTTCAGATATAATTTGTTGGTGGATTTTCAAACACCAGTGCACATTTTTCACTGTAGAAATCAGGGCTCTGAACCGGTTCAAGGAACGAAAACGAAAACCGAAAACGAACAGAAATTTATGGAATTTCACAAGGAGTGGAAACGGAAATGAAAAAACATTTCTTCCAATGTTCCGGAACAAAAACAGAACATTATGAAATCCACAAAACCGGTTGAAAACGTTTTTTTTTTTTCGTTCTCTCTCTCTCTCTCTCTCTCTCTCTCTCTCTCTCTCTCTCTCTCTCTCTATATATATATATATATATATATATATATATATATATATATATATATATATATATATATATATATATATTAGCATATCCTATGTCTGGTAGACTATTTCCATCCACTTTCACTGTCATCAAGCCCAATGCATCTGGGACTTGGGTCTGGGCAAATCAGGCAGACGACCCCTGTATAGAGGCGGACCAATCGAATTATTTGAATCGAAACATGGGTGGAATTTAGTATTTGGTATAATTTGGTATACATACACACACACACACACACACACACGTGGGCAAACACAGACACACACACAGTCAAGCACTGACACACACAGACACACACACAGGCAAACACAGACACACAAGCAGACACCCCCCCTCCCCCACCCCCTCACACACGGCAAACAGGAAACACATTGCAGGGAATCCCTGCAAAGTGGAGGTGGGTGATGCACACGAGGGGTTGCCATGGCAACAGTTGTCGGGCGCAGTATGGAGAACAGTGAAGCCCACATGCAACATCACCAGAAGAGTGAGACCGTTATGAAATAGCCGTGGAGTTGGTGGAACACACTGGTGGTAGAACGTTCACGGATGCT